>VHZZ01003763.1:85408-95922 GCA_009801015.1 Silene noctiflora
TCTACATGCTTATCCATGCCGAGCTTGATCTTGAAGATCCATTTACACTGAAGGGGTCTCACTCCCTCAGGTAAATCCACCAAGTCCCATACTTGTTCTCGTACATGGAATCCATTTCGGATTTCATGGCCTCAAGCCATTCCGCGGAGTCGAGACTAGAGATGGCCGATTTGTAGGTGGTGGGTTCGTCACATTCTAAAAGTAATAAAACGCTATCCTCTTCGATGTCATCGAGGTAGCGGTCAGGTGGATGACTGATTCTACCTGAATTCCTAGGAACAATTACCGTCTCAGAAGAGGAGGGGACGTTATCCTCCACGTTCTCCTCCACCTCATTCTCGGTTTGTGGCTCTCAAACTTCTTCAAGTTCAAATTTTCTCCTACTCTGACTGTAACACCCCCATTTATTCAAGGGCCTTTAGCAAGACATTCCCGAATAAATAGGACTGTTAGCATCTCGGTTTCCTGAGGTAGTGAATAATAAAGATAAACAAACCAAGGTAATTTAATTAAATCTTAAATTTTGTTACAGCTGAAATCTCATAAAACTAAAAACAGCTGAAATAAAATTACAAAGGAAGACTTCTAATTATGTGATCTAATTCTAAGCCGATCTTCCAAGTCCTCACGCCATCCCATGCCATAAGTGGATCCGTCAGTTTCCTGTCAAACTTCTCCCCATTACGGATCATCACAGGTGTTCATGAATACACGGTCAACCTCGCTTTTGAGTAGGATAATCAAATAACAACAAGACAATAACAAATGCACATGAGACCATGAGACTATGCAACTGATGCACCTCCGCATCCGACACCACCACACACCTTCAATACTCCCGTGATCACATCCCGAAACACCAACCTAACCATTACCTAGGCCAAGGTAAAACCTCGATCGTCATCGAGAAACCAGCATAACGACTGAGGTTATCCGGAGACAGATCTGCAGAACCAGCCCAAGCCTTTACACCACCACGGAGGTATATAACGGTATCTGCCGGTAAGTTTATTATACATCACCCGAAGGCTTTTACCATGATGTCTGCCTGGTAAGTTATTTATACATCACCCGAAGGCTCTTACAATGATGTCTACCTGGTAAGTTATTTATACATCACCCGAAGGCTCTTACCATGATGTCTTCCCATGATAAACCTGTCTACCAATGCATATGCTATGCAAATGAATGCAACCATACCATATCATAACTCAATCCATATCCAAACCGATAACAAAAGCACATACCAGACTTATGAATACAATATTCCAACAAGACATAAACTCACATCATAAATCATCCAATAAGACATAGCATCCAAACAGAATAAATAAACAGGATGGCAGATTAAATTATCCAAAGAGACATAACATCTAGATAAAATAAACAACGGTATGACAGATCAAATTATCCTACCTCGTAACTTAGGAAAATCCGTTTAGCAAATCCAACAAGAATACTTCAATATTCCACTTCAAACCCGTCACCTAGAAACAATAATATTACTATTACTATATCGTTCATATTATTTATTAATCATCATTTATCATAGTTCGTATCCCTAAGTCCGTAAAGTGTGTTATTACAAATCCCGTCCTCACGACATATATTAATTATGGCCTTTATAATAATTAACTTCTAATTATAACAATTACATTTGAACAATTATTATTTTACGAAATATAAGATTGTAATTAATACGACTTGTACCATAATAATCACGAATTACGAAATACAATTACGAATTAACGAATCCAACAAAATCAACGAATTAACGAACACCACTCAAAACATCGAACTAGCCCACCAACGACCTCACACACCCACACACTTAAACAACCCACGACCACCATAACGCCCTTGACAGTCACCGACTCCCACCGTGGCTACCTCCCCTGCACCACGGTGGACCCCACCTGACACCACCGACGACCTCGACTCCAACCACAGAGCCCGTCCACCACCAGAATAGAACCCAACTCGCACACTCACCTTCCCAACCCGTGATACAAACCTCAACCTTACTAACCCTATGCTGCCCTCTGCCACCACTGTCAACCACCATCACAGTATCACACCACCGACACATGGGGGTTCCAGTGGCAGCCTCGCCACTACCTCGACACCACACACCCTCCACTCCTGGCCTCACAAAAGCTAGGCAGCCACCACAAAAAATCCAGAACACCCAGAATATCCCCTTAGACCCGACACCTAAACTAACCCATATTTCCTTAACCACCCAACACCACCACCTCTGGACACCACCCTAGTCACCACTGTCCCACGGCGTTTCCAAGGGTGGTCCTCCTCTACCCCAGACGCCTCATATGACTCACTAATCCCCCACCAAACACAGCCAACACGCCACCAAACACACTCTGTTTTTCACGGCACTCTCCCTGCTCTCTGCTACTCCGGCCACCGCCACTTGACACAACCATGGACCACCACCTGACCACCATTGTGGTCGACTCAAACCCAGACACCAACCCCAAGCAACCCAGGTCAGGTAATTCAAGGTTGGGTCCCCATTTACACGACTTCCTCCCCCGCTCAACCCAGAAAAGACTCTCTGCCTAGCCCATCGAAAACCACCCTATCCACCACCATAGATACCCACAGTGGTCCCTAAAGGTCTAGTCAGGGTCTCTAGTGTCCCTACTTGCCCTGCCCCTGAGCATGGCCTATGGGTGGCAGCCTACACTAGGTCGATAGTCTCAAAGAAGGGACGAGTGCATAAAAGGAGATGCTGTTTGTGTTGCCTCTTTCAGGAAAGGAAACGATAGACGCTAGGACTCCGACAACCTCCACTGGTTGTGAACACACGGTGGCTGAATTGGTGTGGGAGGTTGGAAGATTTTAGGTAGGTGCAAGAACTGAAGGACTTGGTGGTAGGTGAGTGAAGAAAGGGACGGTCAAGAGGGATAAGAAGTCATGGTTGGTGAGTTCATAAGGTTCAATGAATCTCTTGATTACGAGGTGCATCATCTTTAGTTTGTTAATGAAAATGAGGTGCATTGAAACTAAAAGCATCGTAATCCAATACACGCATACAACGAGGATGAATTAATTCGATAATTATCGTAATCCTAATTTATCGATTGTCGTTTCACTAAACATCGTTCCAAATATTAAAGTACGTAAAAAGAGTAATTAAATGTAATTATATATATGTATATTATTAATATCATAATTAAAATAAAAATGTAATTAGGAATATTAAATATAGAATAAGAAATAAATATAAAATAGGAATAGAGTTAATTATAAATTAAATATTATTAATCGATAAATATGAAAGAATATCATTTTACGAATTAATTATAAAATACGAATAACTATTGAAATGTGATTCACGAAGTAATAATAGTTTATATATAAATAGGCTTAAATAAACATTTCATTTTGAAATACATTTATAAAGACGTAGTTCGACTTGCGTTGACCATCGTTAAAATACGGGGTATTACAGTCTTCCTTCCTTAAAATGAACTTCGTCCCGAAGTTCACCCACACACTGGAACTAACATCCAACTATACTTAGCACAAAGCGGCAACCCACTCCCTTTTCAACTAACATACTATAACTAAAACGTACTTTTACATCCTATCCTCCTTAAGAAACTTCGTCCCGAAGTTTAACATCAAACAGAAGTACAAAACACTTAGAAACTCACAACATTCATTAAAGCGTAATAGGACTAATTAGGGTACTTTAAGTATAGTCAATCACAGTTAAGTTGATCACAATATACCACCAATCATATCTTTATATTATCAAAACTTACAATCATCAAGACAATCATCAAGATTTTCTTATTATCAAAACTGACAATCATCGAGATTTTACAATCCTATCCTCCTTAAAACATGGTTACGTCCTCGTAACCCCATTATAAAACTCCACATACAGTACACAAGCAGATTTTACCAAAAACAAGCAGTCACAAATCATCTGACAAGTTATTTGACTCCCTAATGGGCAACTAATACCCAACCATCAAGGCAACAAGACACACTTGACAATCCTACACTACGCATTTATGGTCGAAATCAAAGTCATTAGCATTTATGTACACTTGGCAATTTGACACTGAATTAACACACTTTACATCACTATAGACAATAAGCACCTTCGTAAGGCATACTTAACAAATTAAAATGTTTCATGTTGATAATCATATTACAGAAGTAGAATTCATATATACGCATATAAGGTTCAGAAAAAAAATGAGACATTGGCAATGACTCGCAGTGGTAATCTAAACATTGATCATTTACACACAATATACTATGCATAGTGTCAAGAAAATATAGTTAACGATTCCTTAAATCCTAAAGAAGGATAAGTAACATATTTACGTTTTTCGTTTAGGTTACTCACATGACATCATTATCATAAGGCTTGTCACAACTATAGCTTACAAAAATCGCAATTAATTAACCACTTCGTCTATGGTGAAGTTTCTATACATTTTAGAAAATATGGAAATTTATAAAAGTGTGGAACAAGAATTAGGTTCATAGGCCAACTATACGATTCACGGTGATTTTTATATTGCAAAGGATGCATGCAGACTTTTTAGCAGCATAGGTCTACAGATTTGGATCGTGTTGCAAAAATCATTATAAAATATTGACACGCCAAGCTTTAATATGGCTTATCATTTTAGAAACATCTTGAAACCTACTAAACAMTGRAGTTGGAATKAGTGGCAAATTATAAGCACGAATTAAATGACGATTTTACGAAATTATAGGTTGAAAACARAACTGCACAGTAATACTCCGACACTGTCCACTGAACAATTATTCATCCATAACTGCAAACTCAATAAACATGAAATCAGTGGTGAAAGAAGCTAATTCACCAGGCGAGAACTTATACAAATTATCCACGATATTAGGTAGATCAAACATGGTAGTTAAAACCAACAAGGGTAAAATTTATGAAGATTTTAAAACATGGCGATACTTTAGAAGAATAAGTGATTCACCTGGTGACATAAGAATATCATGTATTGCACCACTTAATATGATTAGCTACGAAGAAATTATAAAGATGACTATGACAAGGAATTAAACATAAATACCCATATAATATAAGAATTCATAAAAATTATTAACAAAGGTTCACATTGTTCAAAATACTCACAACTAAACTATAAACAACTAGGTTGTTATATGACATCATGCTAACAAGTTTGCGAATTAAAATTTTCACTCTACTACTGATCAAGACACATCTCTAACAGACATGATATTAACATCACATATTAACATCACATAGGAACATTATAAAGTCATGAAGCTCAAGGAATGATAAGTCTAATGTGTTAAACTGGACATAAAACTTGTATTTTCAAAAACCATAAATCGTGCCTAAATTTTTTTTTAAAAAAAAAAAAAATCATGGATCGATAATTGCTTCACTATTTTGCGAGTTTTTATACTTTTTAGTAAATACATAGAATCAACTAAGCATGAGAGGAAAAATCAAGTGTAAAGCTCAAAAGATCAATTTATAACGAATTTTTCACTTGATTGGTCTAAGCAAAATTTAACAGTAATTTTGTCAGAAGCTTAGTTCAACTAGCAAAAGAAAAGATTCACCATTAATTAACAACACCTCAAGATCTCACGTGACTTAACATTTTGGAAACGTATACGACTTCTTTTGAACAATGGAGTTGAAATCATGCATAGCAATAAGTATGTTGTAAATGGCCAATTTTACAAAAATACGGATCGAAAGCATGATTGTGCATGAACATTTTGATCACTGTCTGGTAAACAATTATTATTCTTAATTTGTAAATTATTCAAGCATAACACCAATGACATATGAAAGCTAATTCATGAGGTTATAATACATAAAATGGCAGCCAGATCAAGTAGGAGTAAAAATCAGGCAAAACAAGTTTCAGCACTAGGTTACCCTTTTCCAAATCACAGAATCTTATAAGCACAATACCCATACTAACCTACCTCTACTTGAATACACATCTAAGTATCCCTCGTGACCTATTACTCACATGCTAAATCACAACTTGATGGAAGGAAAACATACAAGTCAATGATGTTTCTCACTATATCTTACTCTACCTATTACCCAACCTTATCATACTACTTAAGGGCTCAGGGTTCACATAACCGCATATCTCTATACATGATTCTACAGCACACATAATCAGATAATTACACGAACATTTTCAGCATACAACATTATCTCAAAACACCAACCATATGATCACATTATTCCAACCATGGATCAAGCAATATACATCCGATTTTACTTACCTTGCTCCTTCCCTGCAGAAAAGTTAGTACGCTACTATATAAGGTCAATACATAAACTACCCCACTCGTCGATTGCTCTCATTGGGTTCCCGAGTCAGAACTGAAAGGGCCCATGGTTTGGTGTAAGGAGGCCCTTAACTCATCCCATTCCCTTTTTGGGGCTCCTATCAGTTCCAATCTATGGGTTCATTTTATTAGATACATCATTTGTTCATTATTGCTCATTGGTTTAGGCCTAGGGATCGTTCGCTCTGATACCACTTTGTAACACCCCCATTTATTCAAGAGCCTTTAGCAAGACATTCCAGAATAAATAGGATTGTTAGCATCTCGGTTTCCCGAGGTAGTGAATAACAAAGATAAACAAACCAAGGTACTTTAATTAAATCTTAAATTTTGTTACAACTTAAATCTCATAGAACTAAAAACAACGGAAATAAAATTACAACGGAAGACTTCTAATTATGTGATCTAATTCTAAGCCGGTCTTCCAAGTCCTCACACCATCCCATGCCATAAGTGGATCCGTCAGTTTTCTGTCAAACTGCTCCCCATTACGGATTATCACAGGTGGTCCCGAATACACGGTCAACCTCGCGGCTGAGTAGGATAATCAAATAACAACAAGACAATAATAAATGCACATGAGACCATAAGACTATGCAACTGATGCACCTCCGCATCGGACACCACCACACACCTTCAATACTTCCGTGATCACATCCCAAAACACCAACCTCGCCATTCCCTAGGCCAAGGTAAAACCTCGATCGTCATCGAGAAACCAGCATAACAGCTGAGGTTATCCGGAGACAGGTCTGCAGAACCAGCCCGAGCCTTTACACCACCACAAAGGTCACGGTGTCTGCCGGTAACTTTATTATACATCACCGAAGGCTCTTACCATGATGTCTGTCTGGTAAGTTATTTATATATCACCCGAAGGCTCTTACCATGATGTCTGCCCAGGATAAACCCGTCTACCAATAAATATGCTATGCCAATGAATGCAACCATACCATATCATAACTCAATCCATATCCAAACCGATAACAAATGAACATGCCAGACTTATGAATACAATATTCCAACAAGCCATAAACTCACGTCATAAATCATCCAATAAGACATAGTATCCAAACAGAATAAACAAACAGGATGGCAAATTAAATTATCCAAAGAGACATAGCATCCAGATAGAATAAACAACGGTATGACAGATCGAATTATCCTACCTCGTAGCTTAGCAGAATCCGTTTAGCAAATCCAACAAGAATACTTCAATATTCCACTTCAAACCCGTCACCTAGAAACAATAATATTACTATAACTATATCGTTCGTATTATTTATTAATCATCATTTATCGTAGTTCGTATCCCTAAGTCCGTAAAGCGTTTTATTACAAATCCCGTCCTCACGACATATATTAATTATGGCCTTTATAAATAATTAACTTATAATTATTGCAATTACATTTGAACAATTATTATTTTACGAAATATAAGATTGTAATTAATACGACTTATACCATATTAATCACGAATTACGAAATACAATTAGGAATTAACGAATCCAACCAAATTAACGAATTAACGAACACCACTCAAAACATCGAACTAGCCCACTAACGACCTCACACACCCACACACTTAAACAGCCCACGACCACCATGACGCCCTTGACAGTCACCGACTCCCACCGTGGCCACCTCCCCTGCACCACAGTGGACCCCACCTGACACCACCGGTGACCTCGACTCCAACCACCGAGCCCAGCCACCACCAGAACAGAACCCTCGCACACTCACCTTCCGAACTCGTGATACAAACCTCAAACTTACTAACCCTATGTTGCCCTCTGCCACCACTGTCAACCATCATCACCACCACCGGCACATGGGGGTTCTAGTGGCAGCCTCGCCACTGCCTCGACACCACACACCCTCAACTCCTAGCCTTAACAAAGCCAGGCAGCCACCACCAAAAATCCCAGAACACCCAGAACATCCCCTTGAACCCGACACCTAAACTAACCCACATTTCCTTAACCACCCAACACCACCACCTCTGGACACCACCCTAGTCACCACTGTCCCACGGAGTTTCCAGGGGTGGTCCTCCTCTACCCCAGACACCTCACATGACTCACCAATCCCCCACCAAACACAACCAACACGCCACAAAACACACTCTGTTTTTCACGCCACTCTTCCTGCTCTCTACTACTCCGGCCACCTTCATCTGGCACAACCATGGACCACCAACTGACCACCATTGTGGTCGACTCAAACCCAGACACCAACCCCAAGCAACCCAGGTCAGGTAATTCAAGGTTAAGTCCCCATTTACACGACTTCCTCCCCCGCTCAACCCAGAAAAGAATCATTGCCTAGCCCATCGAAAACCACCCTAGCCACCACCACAGATACCTATCGTGGTCCCTAAGGGTCTAGTCAAGGTCTCTAGTGTCCCTACTCACCCAGCCCCTTAGCACGGCTTATGGGTAACAACCTACACTAGGTCGATAGTCTCAAAGAAGGGACGAGTGCATAATAGGAGATGTTGTTTGTGTTACCTCTTTCATGCAAGGAAACGATGGACGCTAGGGCTCCGACAACCTCCACTGGTTGTGAACACACGGTGGCTGAATTGGTGTGGGAGGTGGGAAGGTTTTGGGTAGGTGCAAGAATGGAAGGACTTGGTGGTAGGTGAGTGAAGAAAGGGACGATCAAGAGGGATAAGAAGTCATGATTGTTGAGCTCATAAGGTTCAATGAATCGCTTGATTACGAGGTGCATCGTCTTTAGTTTGTTAATGAAAATGAGGTGCATTGAAACTAAAAGCATCGTAATCCAATACACGCATACAACGAGGATRAATTAATTGGATAATTATCGTAATCCTAATTTATCGATTGTCGTTTCACTAAATATCGTTCCAAATATTAAATTACGTAAAATGAGTAATTAAATGTAATTATATATATGTATATTATTAATATCATAATTAAAATAAAAATATAATTAGGAATATTAATATATAATAAGAAATAAATATAAAATAGGAATAGAGTTAATTATAAATTAAATATTATAAATCCATAAATATGAAAGAATATCATTTTACGAAATAATTATAAAATACGAACAACTAGTGAAATGTGATTCACGAAGTAATAATAGTTTATATATAAATCGGCTTAAATAAACACTTCATTTTGAAATACATTTATAAAGACGTAGTTCGACTTGCGTTGACCATCGTTAAAATACGGGCTATTACACTATCTTCTAGAAATAAACTCGTTTTCTAGAAAGACAGCATCACGAGCCACAAACACATTGTTCTCGTGACGGTTGTAGAAGTAATAACCACTCGTTTCCTTAGGATATCCTACAAATTGACATTTTTCAGATGATGAGTCATATTTATATATACATTTATGCCTCCTTTTAACTGCCTTTTGTACGAATTTCGTGCTAGAATATGTCTTTTATATGCAATTATGTTAGAATATTGTTACTGCCGCTATTTGGTGTTTAATGCAGGAATAATGTATTTGAGAAGCAACGTTATGAAATGAAGCACCGCGGAATGGCATAAAGGAATACACGAAGCATGACACGAATATCTAGAAGAAGATAAGAGAAGACGAAGAAGTGAAAAAAAGAGGAACTTCAGATTACTAGT
Source organism: Silene noctiflora (assembly GCA_009801015.1). Taxonomy (NCBI): domain Eukaryota; kingdom Viridiplantae; phylum Streptophyta; class Magnoliopsida; order Caryophyllales; family Caryophyllaceae; genus Silene; species Silene noctiflora. Next base: position 95,403 of record VHZZ01003763.1, read on the forward strand.
GCCTACTTTGAAGAACCATAACTTGATTTCTAAAAATGATAATCAAGAGATTCAAATTGGAGTTGAAATCTTATCCTGTTAGCTTTCTAAAGCCACTAAAAATGCTTGATTTTCCCAAGTAACGAAGAAATGGCGACCGTTTGAAGTTCAGTGCGCGTTGCAGGAAGATGCTGAGTAGAGTATACTCGATCGAGTCCACCACAAACTCAATCGAGTATCCAAATGCAATTGAGTAATTTTGCAAATGTCGAGAGTTGGGGATATTGAGAAGTGAATACTCGATCGAGTTCCCCAATACTCAATCGAGTATCCACCGAGAGTCTGACTTCCGCAAGGACTTTCCTAAAGTCGGTTAATGTTTTCTTTAAATACCCAATTCGTGCCCTATTGTAATTTTTACGTCTTATTACACTAGTTTTCGGTAATTTTACAATAATTCTCTCTAAATACCTAGATTAGTTTATTTTACATATTGCATTCAGATCTAGACCTTGTTCATCATTAATTCCGTACGGTATTT
>VHZZ01003764.1:32627-50024 GCA_009801015.1 Silene noctiflora
CTAAACAGATGGTGTAATATTTGACCCATTTTACTTTTTCATAACATTTAACTTTATTCCATGTATTAGACCATATTATCAATGCATTCGTGTTGTCATCTATAAGAGCTCAAGTGATTAACATTTTATTTTTTCCATGCGTTTGTTAGATTTGAAAGTAAATATACCTTTTTTTGTTTATTTATATGCTCATGTATACTATTGATAGCGCTTACTATTACGACCCGTCCATTTTTTGCACGGGTTTAAAACTAGTGAGAGCTTATAGAATGAAATGAAAATACTTATTATTAGTGTAAAAATTACTTACACTTCATAATAACCAACTAACTAGTTTTGAAACCCGTGAAAAAATCACGGGTCTTATATAAATTTCCCTATTTTGGTTAATATACTGCTTGTATAAACACGAATTATTTGGAAACATGGCAAATGATAAAATAGGATGTAAATTATGGAAATTAAACATAATAACACGGTATTCCGTACTATGACTATTGTCAACTCTCTTTATTTGTTTTCTGATTTAATCCTCGTTTGCTTTTCAAGGGTTAAAATTATCAAATTTTGAGGGATTTCGCGGTTTTTATTTTAAATGTTTTTTATCCTAATTTTTTTTAATTATGGTCTTTATATAATCAAATAATAACTAAAATTAATTATAAGAATTAAAGAATGTCAATACTTTAGTTAGCTTTTAACTATATTGCATTGTATAAATTTAATTATTATTCCATATATAAAAATGATAAAAATTAATGAATGTACAAATTCCATTTGGAATAAAATTAAATGTGTTAAGATGATGTGGAATAAAATTAAATGTGTTAAGATGATGTGGAATAAAATTAAATGAGTTATGGTAGCCTTTTAATTATATAGTATAGATTCTTGACCAATCATTTAATACTTGGTATTAATTGTTTTGGGACAATGGAGATAGTTAATTAATTTACTACATTTTCATATGGAACCATAACCAGATGCTAATGCGCTATTAATTGCAGCTGACAATAAATATTTGGTGTAGCAAAATCAAACTTGTTATTAATTTTCCTGGGGTTTGGTGTAGCACTTGCTACACCAAAGAACACCGTGGGTTCGCCCTTGGGTTCAATTTGATTGTATACGTTTTAGAGCGGCTTTTAAGAACACATACAATCAATAAAACAGTGGAACTATAATCAAGGGTTCGTTGAATAAGGGTTGGCATTATCAAAAGTGAGAGTAGAAAATATTAGAATTCGAGAGGGGAAAAGCATAAAGGATATTGTTTGTTATTATTTCATTCGTGTCTTCACTATTACAATCGTATCGTATTTATAGTACTTCTAAGACATAATCATAAGATCTCCTAATATAGGAAACCATAATAATATAACTTATTTTATTCTGATTATGGTATATTACGGTATTACCCCCTCAAACCCATGGCAATTTGAAAAAATTTCCATGAGTTTGCACAGAAATAACAAAAAAAAGATGAAGAAAAATCGTTTTCTTCAATCTTTGATCTTCAAATCTTAGGCAGGAACGTCCCAACTTTTCGAACCTGTCAAAAAAATTCGTCAAACGGGAACGCCGTTATTTTTCGAACCCATCAAAATTCGAACCAAACAAAAACGTTGATTTTTTTTTCCATACTCGTCTCATGATCATTGTCAGGAACGTCGCAACTTTTCAAACCTTCAAATAAATCATCGTTAAAAGAACCGAAGTTTCGATATATTAATCAATCAAGCTAATGGGCAAATTACAAACCCACGTAAGATCTTGAAACAAAAGAAAAAAAGTTCAACCTTTTTTTTTCCGGGACGAATTTAACGGAAATAAAAATTAGACAGCGTAAATCATTGAAAATCCCACCGGTGAGCTTCGTAATTCATTAGCCTACCGGCAGGTGGCGAAATTTTGTGTTTTAGGCCTCAAGAGCGAGAGACTCTGATACCATATTAGAAATAAAGAGGGATGAATTTATAAAGGGAATCGTGTTATTGATAATTCATTCGTCACAATTACAATAAGAGACAATTTATATAGCATTCGACATAACATAAATCTCGACCTAGAATCTCTTAAAGTAGGCAACTCAAAATATTCGTCATATCATTATAATAATACACGAAATTTAGCTGCCTGCCGGTGGGGTTACGATTAATGTGTAGCACCCACCGGCGAGATCTCGTTTATTAATGAATCAAATTATTATTTAAAAAGAAAAAAAAAATGTTCATTCGATTCTTTGTTTTCACTGAATTCGATTGGTTTGAAACCATATAAAATAGAATAGCGTGACATGGTTTCATGCCATGTACTGCCAACATGTTTTCAATTCACATCCTGTTACTACGTTTTTTTTGCACATTCTTTGACGAGGTGTTAATACCTTGTTTATGAATTTGTGTAAAGAGTTTGAGTATTTCAGACGGATGTTTTTCCCGCTCGACCGAATTTTCCAGGTTCGAAAAATTGTGACGTTCCTGATTACAAATATCATCGAGTTCGAAAAGTTCGAGGTTCTCGTTTTGTTTGAATTTTGACGGGTCCGAAAAGTTACAACGTTCTCGTCCGATGAAGATTGAAAAAGTTTGAATGTTTCTTCTTTTATGTTATTGACATTGTGCAAACCTATGGAAATTTCGACGAATTACCATGGGTTTGAGGGGGATGTTAGGAGATTACGGTAAGTTAATTATGTTTACCATTATTAAGAAATACTATTATTATATTTAGATCTTTAGGGTACTATAAATGCGGAACTCTTGTAATTGTTGGAGGCACGAACAATTATCAATAATACTACGATTACCTTTATGCTCTCCCCTCTCCGATTTCTAATATGGTATCAGAGCCTCACGCTCTTGGGGCCTAAAAACGATATTCCGCTACCCTGCCGGAGGGACTAAGTAATTATGGTGCCCACCGGCGGGATTTTCATTCGATAATCTTACAAACTTTTAACTTTAAAAAAAAATAATAAAAAATAAAATAAAAAATTTACTATGTTTTACGTTTCCAGTCGAATACTGGTGCATTGTCACCTTTTCATGATGTTTGTTTTACGCATGCAAGATTTGTGTATGAGAACTTGATTCGAAAAAACCGACACTCCCGATCTATTTCAACGACTTCGAAACGATTGATGTTCTCGTTTGTTTGAATTTTGACGGGTCAGAAAAACAACGGCGTTCCCATTCGACGAATTTGTCAAGTTCGAAAAATTGCGGCGTTCTTGACCATGAAATTTCAACAAATTCGAAAATATTGATAGTTTGATATTTTGACGGGTTCGAAAAACAACGACGTTCCCGTTCAAAGAATTTTTTATGTTCGAGAAGATCGAGCGACACCGTGCCGGTCCTGTTGAAGCTAGATCGAATACCGATACTTTTCTTTATTTTGCAAACCAATGAAAATTTTGAAAAATTATCATGGGTTTGAGGGGGATGTTGGAGAATATTACGGTATATGGTAATATATCGTAATCGTAATAATATTATAATGATATGACGAATATCTTGAGTTGCCTACTTTAAGAGATTCTAGGTCGAGATTTATGTTATGTCGAATGCTATATAAATTGTCTCTTATTGTAATTGTGACGAACGAATTATCAATAACACGATTCCCTTTATAAATTCATCCCTCTCTATTTCTAATAGAAAATGCCCAAAATTTACCTGCAAATGCAAACCAAGGGAATCTATAGCAAATGAGGTGGCGCTATGGCGTGACACTAATAATGGACTAACTGATGGTCAAGTTGAAGTGTTAAACCTTACAGAAATGACCCGCCCCAAATCCGAATTGATGAACCGAATATGACTAGATCTGACCCGAATGTTAATTATCGTTAACTGGTTATTATCCCCGAATAACCTGAAAACAACCTACTCGAAAAGACCTGGCCTGACCCGAATTCTTGTAAACTTGAACTCGAATTGGGCCGATCTGATTGACTCGTTTGCGAGGTCTAAATGAGGATACTTAAAACGTAAGATTTTAAAAACGAATATTCGATACGGGTTTCAAAACCGTATTGGATAATTGGCTTTGCTCACCCCTACGGGCTACGGCCCTACATGACTAGTGAGTGTTCAACCCAAAACCGTATTTAATCTCCGACACTACAAACACAAATTTCAGCCAATGAGAGGCCAGCAAGCACGTCACAAGCTTCGCAACTCACAACACGAGATACAAACTCCCCAAAAAAATCAATTTTCTTTCGTCGTATAATTTCTCCCCCAAATTTCTGGGGTATTGTATACATAATTCACATATCAAAATTTCTGGTCTCAACAGTCAAAATAAATCAAATCAAATCAATAAAAAATGCATTCATTTGGGTATAGAGCAAATGCACTGCTAACATTAGCAGTTACTGTTCTTGCATTCATGTGTGCTGTCGCTTCTTTTTCTGATACTTTCAATCACCCTGATCCTTCTGTTGATATTAAGGTCTTTTTCAATTGCTTCTTTAATTTCTCAATTCAGTATGATACTACTGATTTAGGGTTTGCATCTGATTTGGGGATTTTTTTGCTGTTGTTTGATGAATCAGGTTGTAAGCTTCAACAGATTTATCAAATCCAAAGATGGCAATGAAGGGGTAATTATATATTTTTATTAATTGTCAGTTATTGATTTTTCTAGGGTTTTGATTTCTGGGTTTTTCTACTTCAGTTGAGAATACTTCTGGGTATTTGATTGATTGTTTATTTATTTGTGATTGGGTAGATTGAAAGTTGTCATTTTGCTGCTGACATTTACTTATTGGTTGATGCACTTTGATGTTGACATTGATTACACTAGGATATGTATAGAATCTGGAGTTTAGTTGAGTTTTAAAGCTGTGTTACTGTTCGACATTCAAATAGTGGTGGATTTAGTCAGTTAGGCGTAGCAGAATTTGATGATGAACTTGGTAGTGAATTTTACAGGAATTCAGCCTGAATTTTGTTGGTTTTGGTGAATGATTAGGGTTGGTTAGGTGTTTTTAGTCGACATTGGAGCTATTGTGTTGCCTAGCTCTTCCTAATCATGCAGTCTGTCAATAGTGTTGGGGGATTTGAGTTTAGGATTGAAAGTTTCTTCTGCATAGCAGGAGTGAATTGAACTTTGGAAGCATATCTCTATAGTCTTGCACCATTTTTTATTTTTGAAATCCTTAATTTTGCTCCTATCATGGTGTACAATATGTTAAAGTGTTCAGTGAGAGGTTTGCTGGAGGAGTAGTTGTCTATATGTCATGACGGTTCTGGACTTTGGAGGTTTTTTTGATTTTTTGGGGTGTATGGTCTGTGGTGTGGGACATTAAAGCTTTATTTTTGTATTGTCTATGTTACGTTGTCACCCTGCCAGTGTGATGTCCGAGGCTTGGTACATGTGCATTGTCTCGGTTGGACAATTGACGTTGTAATTGGATATTCAGTTCAAAGAACTCTCGTTTGTATATCAGGTGCAATGTTGTCAGCGTGAAGGATAGATATAGTGGGCATGGTAGGTATGGATGGCCTTTGAGTGTGGGTTGGGACAGTGGATAGGTGGACTAGCTGGTGTTTGGTAGGACTTGTCGGAATGTTCTAATTTCTCTTCGTTTTTATCATCAGTGGAGCAGTGAGTGAAGTCCTAATTATTAAGAGTTTCGAAATTGTCAGTTTCTAAGCTAGTACAATAACCTCTTTTGGATCTACTTCTCGCCCCTTCATTCTGTTGTACAATCCTCATAGTTCTTGCTCATGTATTTGGAATTAATACCAGCTTGTTACTGTTTCCTGCCTTGGGGTCTCTAGATTTCTGTTTCTTTCTTCTAAACGATTGTTTTGCACTAGATGTTTGTGTAGATTTTCTGAATTCGTATTGTCTGAATTGTTTTTGTATCTTTCCAAGCAGTGTCCCCATTCAATCTCCCTAATAAGACTTGATTTTTTCTTGATGCTAATCTCTACGCAGTACTATTTTTTCTGTTCATGGCCTAGACAGCTCAGCTAAAATAAAAGAAGGATAGTTTCTCGTAGTCATTTTGAATTTGCCATTCTCCCATCTTCCAGTTGGAGTTTGATGTAATCTTTAGTGGACGCCTAACATCAATAGCACCCTTACCTCGATTACATGGTTCGCGGTTCGAATTTGAATTCGTAGTTCATAATTCGCTATACACTCCACTGGGTTTGATGGGTAATAAAGAGTCTTTAATTTAAGTTGGAAATTAAGCATTTTAATAGTACAATTTAAGTCTTGAATTGTAAAAAAGTCCCCAAAAAAAAGTCTTTGTTTGTACAATTAAATACGGAGTAGAATATACCCAAAAGACACTTCAAAATATAATATAAATATAGTAAAAGTGTCATATGCAGCACATTTAATACGGAGTGCTCCAAGTTTTGCAAAGGACCAATCAGTCCTTTTTTAAAAAGTAACTTAAATTGTCAGTCCCACATTTTTTAAAGGGCAAATATGTCACTTGCTTTAAAACCTTACCTACCCATTATTAATTTCTTTTACCCACCCGCTAATATACAACTATCTACTAAACAACTTTTGCCTATGTTGCTCGGACTTTTGAGTATGACCTCGTGTATTCGTGTCAGACTGGACACTCGGACATGGGTAGGATACTCGGATACTGAATTTTAGACCAAAATCATGATTTTTTTTCACAAAATAGACGAATCCGACACTTTGACACGTACCCGTGTTGGAATACTTCTAACCGAGTCCGAGCAACATTGTCTTTTGCGCCTCCTCATCCGTCTCCCTCTTCACTCCTTCACCATGAACCCCACCATACTAGCACCTTCTTCGGCGAGCCAAGCTCTCTATGCCAGAGTTCGTGGATCTTACCGGAGTTCGTGGATCTTACCGGTCTGAGTCGCGAATTCCGGCGACGTTGCTCACGAACGACACCAGTTCGGGTACGACGAACTCGGATCGTAAATCGGGGTCCGATCTCCGAATCGTGCATCATAGACCCTTGCTCTTATTGATTCCTTCAATGGAACCAACCAACTTGTTTTGTGTGAACTAATCTATCTGGTGTTTTCCATATTTGTTTTCCCATTAGTGGGAGGCCATAGATTCTTTCCCAAAAGGGTGAGGGAAAGGTGTTTTCGAGGGTTTTTGTTTTCCAAGGTTTTTTTTCTTCCTGCTCTCAATTTTATTTAAGACTAGAACACGCCTTTGAAAATGGTATTCTTTTCCCATTCTCCGGTACCCTTTTCTTCTTATCCGTGTCTTTGAGAACCGGAATTTAAAGAATTTTGTAAAAAGTCACTTTCTGCTTTGTTTTCCCCTACTCTCATTCCCCAGCTCTTCATATTCATTAAATTATTATTTGTGTCTATTGTCTGCCTATAAGCGAGAGGTTTGTTGATGTAGTATCTGTTTTCTTTTATATTGGACACCACACAAGCGCCTTTCTTCATCTTAATTATTCTGTGATACAGTGTATGTGTCTTCACACATCTTGTTCAGATATACGAGTACTTGCAGTGCCCGATGAAACAGATGTCAAGTATTTGACTATGTTTAAAAGTTAAAACATTTAAGCTGCATGCGGATATGATCAAACAAGTCTCTTGACAAATTCTGTAAACACATACACAATTCATTTTGTCAAATATTGAAATTATTATCCCTCTCTTTTGCTTAATAATATTTGTTGAATTTTTTTTGATATAGAATTATCCCAACTCTATTGATTTAGTTTGCAACTTTGCACAAGGAAAAATAATCGACAAAGCTGAATGAGTTTTTACTTTTTTTTGCTTATTTAGACTACTTTCCATGCACTAACAAAAACGTAAAGAAATTGAATTTCTGGCGAAGGCTCCCCTATTATTCATTTACTAGCATAGTACTATAGTTCCCGTGCACGGCATTTTTTAGATTTATTTTATAAAGAGACGTTCTCAATTAAATTATTTGCCTAGTTTTATTTGCATAAATGAACCGTACTTTTAATTTAATGTTAGTACTAAATATAATAATATTAATAAGAGAGAGAAAAAAAAAGTTTACTACCATCAAAAGACACTTTAAATGAGTTATTTTATTACTATTAAAAATAATTTTATATCATTATATGTAACTAATCTATGAATTAATAATACAATAAATTTAGTTGTATAATCTAATTAAAATGCATATTGACCTTAAAATGAAAATCAGTAAAAACAGTGGGTTAATTCAAAAATGTGGCTATTAATAGCTTTACTTTGACGATCGGATAGAAAAAGGTGGGCTACTTATATTAGGCTCCACAATTTACAATCCATCCAATCTTGTGATGTGAGTATCCAGGAAAAGAGGCCCAATAGGCCCCCAAACTGAGTAGAAGTTCATTAGGCGGGAAAACTAAGAGAATTTTTATTCTCTTAGTAGTAAGGGGGGATTACATCCTTTTACTTTCACCTAATTTAATATAAGAATATCAGTCAAGTGTCGATGTCATGACTGTGTATTGGCTTGCCATACACGTCTCGTGTTTGGTCAGCAGCTGATCTCGCGCCGGACACACAAGACGAGGGCTAAATGAAGAGTGTAAGAAACATGGGTTAGATGAACACTCTGAAGTTTAGTACTGCGAGTTAATTACTAGCGTACTAGCTATGATACACGATTGGGAGTTCGGACCCCCGATTTCCGAACTAGGTCGTCGGAATTCGCGACTCCGACCGGTAAGATCCACGAACTCTGCATAGAGAGTTTGGCTCGCCGGAGAAGATGCTAGTATGGTGGGGTTTATGGTGAAGGAGTGAAGAGGGAGATGAAGGGAAGATGAGGTGCAAAAGATGTTTAGTAAATAGTTGTAAATGAGTAGGTGGGTAAAAGAAATTAATAATGAGTAGGTAGGGTTTTAAAGCAAGTGACATCTTTGCCCTTTAAAAAAGGCGGGACTGACAATTTAAGTTAGTCTTTAAAAGGACTGATTGGTCCTTTGCAAAACTTAGAGCACTCCGTATTAAATGTGCTGCATATGACACTGTTACTATATTTATATTAAATACACAACTTCCAATGAAGATTCTTCCTATTATCAAGTGTCTTTTGGGTATATTCTACTCCATATTTAATTTTACAAACAAAGACTTTTTTTGGGACTTTTTTACAATTCAGACTTAAATTGTACTATTAAAAATGCTTAATTTCCAACTTAAATTTGAGACTTTTATTACCCATCAAAGAACTGTGTATAGCAATTATGAATTCGAATTCGAACCGAATCGAACTGCGAACCATGTAACCTAGGTACTGAGAAAAGGATAAAGACCGTTTTAGAAACGAAGGATCTGGTAAAAAACTTCCTCCTACTCATTGGAATAGCAACATTTTTCAAATGTTGCAATTCAATGAATTGGACTGAGTAGCTAATATTGCAAGAGTAAAGCAAAGTAGAGTGATAGAAGAGATGCCTTGCAGAAACCTAGGACACCTAGCATTCTGGTAGGAAGTCAAGTTGTATAGACTATAGAGTACACTAAGACCATCTCCAACGCGAGATGGGACGCAGCAAAAAAACTGATGAGAAGATGTCGTGACTCTCCAACAGTGGTGTTGTTGCATCAAAAAAATTGATAAAATGAGGATTGTGCAACATATGATGAAGGGATAGCGCAGCACCCTGGTGCCGCTCTCAGAGAGTATGTGAGAGTGAAGGAGAGAGACTGTCAGGCTGTTAGGGGAGAGAGAAAACAAAGAGCTCCATTTATTTTTTGTTTTGATATTTTTGTTAAAATTAATAAATATAAAATATATATTAGTTTGAATTTATCTATTTTCCTCTACAAATGGAGACCATTCTTAATAATATTTGAAATTAATTTTAATGGGATAAATATAATGAAAGAGAGTAAGATGAGCAGTAGGTGTAAATCATGGTTGGAGGAATCTTTTTGGTGGGGATGAGTGAGAAATGATGAGAGAGTGAGATGATGAGCTAGTGAAAATCATTGTTGGAGATGGTCTAAGTGCTGATCAGGAATCATCAGTTTCTGTGTTTTGAAAAACTGTCTGTGTTTTATTTAAGGTTGTTTGAACATTAAAGACGGAAATTTCTCGTGGGAAATGTTTAAGTTGTAATTGTTTATTTTCTTTTATTGAAGGTAAGCATGAAGCTAAAAGTTGCAGCAGATTTGCAGTCATTGTTTACTTGGAATACCAAGCAGGTGAAGTTCCACACGCCTTTTCTTCTACTTTCTCTATTGTTGTTCTTTTGTTGATATATTTCGGTCATGTGCGTTTTTTTTTTCTCCAATCTTATAGTTTATGTATTTGTGGTCATTTCCCTCCTACAATTTGCGTGGATACTCTCTGCTTCATTAGTTCATTGTCGTCCCTTGAAGGCCAAATCTACCAAGCAGCAGTCTGGTGGACTGGCGATTGTTCTCACCTTTCCTTTTTTTCATTCACACATTCACACTCTTACGCGACAGAATATTTCACACTCCATTTTAGACCAAACATGTAACTTTTGCAAGAGCCGTGGCCTGAGACTCAACATTGTGTTGCATCTAACCCCGCAACAGAATCAGTAACATAGATTTTAATACTAAATGTCTAAATGCTTGTACAATTATTCCCTACAGGTTTTTGCCTTTGTTGCTGCAGAGTACGAAAGCCCTATAAATGCACTGAATCAGGTATCTACATACTTCCCTGTGTCTAGTGATTTTGTGTTTTGGCATCAACCAAATCGTCATAGAACATCATTTTCTTTGTTGGCATGTACATTTGTGATGTTTTTGTTGCTGCCAAACTTTTGTCTAGAAAGTTGAAGCCTTAAAGTGGCCTCTACTGAGATATACTTGTTCTTTACATTAACAGTTTATATATTACCAGAAACACTAAATATGATTTTTGTCATCAGTATGTTGGCTGTTCGTAAGCCGCAGTCTGGATTGTTACAATCTATGTTTCTAATGCTCATGTTAGCATAGCAGTTAAAAACCCCACTTTGGCTGTACCTGCCAAACTGTTTCAACTTTCAAGCTCATTTTTGGTGTTCTAAATCTGTGTCCTACAATTTCTTTTGGGTACAGATTTCTCTGTGGGATGTAATAATACAATCACGAGAAGACGCTGTGATTCGGGCGACTTTTAGAAACAAGTACCCGTTATTTGACCAGGTAAGCCTTTTCATCAAACTGTGTTGCCTTGTGTCTCCTGGTGGTTTGGACCACAACAACAATAACAGAGCCTTAATGGTATAAACTTTTCCTGTGGCCGCACTTTAGAATTTTGACTTAAATTGCTAATGCTTGAAGTAATGCCTTGGTCACATCGTACACCACACCCTCTTTAAAGTGTCATGTATCTTCATCATACATTTTTTTTTTGTTTATTCCGTTTGATAGGTTACGTCTACTTATCTCATGGGTTATAGTCAAATGCAATGATGCAAGTAGGATTGGGGAACTTTTGAGCGAATGATTACCATTTTGGTAAAGTCTGCTCTCTTAAGGACATGAGTTGGTCTTAAAAAAAGTGGAATAGTATAGAAGTTATTTGCCATGACAAAAACTTCAAAACAGATTCCTAAATTGTTTTGGGCCGGTCTAAACTGGAAAAAGTTAGCAATCTAATGGAACAGCGAGTACTTGTTAATTGTAAGAATGTTTCATGCATGATGGCTTAAACAGGGCAGTGGTTATCTTGATTGATGAGGTTCTTGAACATATTACAGGGTAGCAATTTGCGAGGCAAGCAATTCAACTTGACGTTGCATTGGCACGTGATGCCCAAGACTGGAATGATGTTTACAGGCAAAAGAGTACTGACAGGATATCGGTTTCCTGTAGAATACATTTGATTTGCTAGGTGCTTGGGTTTAGAATTTTGGGTTGAGGATCTTGAACTGCCTGTTAGACACCGATTAAAAGCAATGAAACAAATGTCCATGAATTTGACTTCAATCTTGTTTTCATTTTTCTCCGCTTGTTCATTGTTCCGAAGCATATTTAAATTGTTGTTGATTTAGGGATGGCCTTTGAATGTAAGGTTGATTTCCGTCATCAATTCGTCATTGTTAGGCATCTGTTTGGATTTGAGTGATTTGGAGGGAAAAGGAATTCGGAGGAGAAAATGGAAGAGTTGTAATTTACCTAATCTTGATAGTACGTTGCACTATAGTCCTTAAAACATGTTACCTCCGTCTCAGTCATTTGTTTACCTTTTTATTCTTTGAGGGGAGTATTTTAATCAAAGATAAACAAATAATTCAGAATCTCGGATGGAGGGAGTACTCTACGTTATTCACCTTGAACCTTTATAAGCTAAACGGCAAACTCACGACTGATTTCTCATTTTTGATCAATTAGTTTGTGTAACTTCCACAAAAGCTTTTGCGGTCAAACTGTCTACTTAGCCGGCTTAAATTTGAAACACACTTAATTTTACAACATAAATCAACGTCTTTTCAACATCATATATCCTTAATTACAAAATGATTTGAATCGTCTGACATTAATCATTTTTTTTGAGTTGTCGTGGGTGAATGCATACCTTAAAATGCAACGAGATAGAGAACGAGTGAAAAGCAAGTTGAAAATTTTACTGGAAATCTTTCATGTCATTTATTAGGTTCCTTTTGAGCGGGAAAAGGGCTAAATGAGTAAATGCACTTAATTAGCCGCTAATTCCCTCCGCACAGGCTCACCCCAAATTGCCTCTTTATTTCGCATCCCTCATTGAAATACCACATTGATTAGTCTGAATCAAACCCAAAACGAACCAAACGCCCCTAAGAATCATAAGTACTCAGAATAACCGAACCTGTAACCCAACCAATCAAACCCGTCAGCCAGAGCCGGGTCTAATATTTTTGGGCACTGTTTGCATTTGCAGACCATTATTTCTCATTTCGTCTTTCTTCCTCATCAGGTAAATTTTATGCCTTCTTTACTATTAATCAACCCTTGATTACAGTCCGCGGCGGATTTAGGGGGAATAGAACGGGCGCTCGCCGCCGCTGCCCAATGGAAAATTCCAAAATTTTAGTTACAATTTCCGTTTTTATACAGGTTTACTTTATATTACTTGTTCGCCTCCGCCCCTTTAAATTCTGGTTCAGTCACTGATTATAGTTTGAGATGGGTCGCGTTAGGTGTCATCGTGTGTAAGCGGTTTTACATTAATATAGTGTAGTAGCCTAGTGGGTAAAGGTAGTTATTATAAAACTAGTGTAGTTCCCGTGCATTTATGCACGGTTTTGTTAGACGACAATATTAGAGATAAGAACGATTAATTTACTAACTTCATTTGTAATTTAACGATAAAATATATGATTATTAGAATTAAATTACTGTTATTTAACAATTTAGTTTGAAATTTAATATATATGATCATTTATTAGTAAAAATAGAACTTTAAGAAGATGATTTTTTTTTTATTTATAGTATGTAAATAAAAAGAGGATGAGAGTGAGATCAATTATTGAGAATGAGGCCACTTATTAGAAGGTGAATACGGGAAAGTTTAGAGTTGTGTTATTTTTTTAGAGTTGTGTTATTTTTTTAGAGTTGTGTTATTTTTTTAGTATACAGGGGATTCCATAAACATGTGTAAGTCCGCCTTAGACCGTTACACTAGTATTTGTGTTTTCACAATTAGGCTACTTAATCAGTATGCATGTACTCATTTATATGAAGTGACCCTTGATTATTTTAACAATTAGGCAAACTAAAATGAAAATAAAACTTTTATTTGAAATTATTATGATTATTAGTTAATCTCTTGATAAATCATGAAATTAAAGTACTTCATATGTTGTTCAGATGTGTTACTGTCCACATTCTCACTTCTGGCCACCCTGCTCTCCTCATTATTAAAGTTGATTATCCATTCATGTATTTAATCATAGAGAATGCTACGGCGCCACTGGGTGATTGGGTGGTACACCTCTCACACGCCTTATGTAAGGTCCTTCATTTTAATGTCAATGGACCCTACATGTGTATATGTTTGGTGTTGAGTACCGAGACTCTGATACCACTGGTGTCACCATCTCATTAATTTTGTTAGATTGATTATTAAACTATTTTCTCTTAGTGTTGTGGTATATTTGAGGTGGGATTTCAAGTGTGTTAAATAAATCCGAGATCTTTATTCTTCTCCCCGGACAAATTGTGGCCATTGATATGTAGATAGGTAATAAAGAGGGAGGAAATTGAGAGGATCTTGAACCGTAATCAAAGTGATCCCTTGTATATTACTCTGTATCTTAGTTTTAAAAAGCGCGCCTTGGATGAGGCACTAGCCAAAACGCTTCGATGCGTTTTAGGTGCGCCTTTTAGACAATGTTCACCTAACAAGGCTAACTAGTACGCATTTTCCATATCTTTTAGACAAGGCTCGCCATTTCTTTTCCTCATTATTCCTAAATTTACTCCTTGACATGTTAGCCAACTTGAAAACTTCTAAAAAGGCAATTGTTGCCCAAAAATTATTTGGAAATTACAAATTCGTTATCAAAAATAGGGCGCCTCGCGTTCAAAAGGCGCGTGCCTTGCGCTTTGTGCCTCTGCCCCTTAGCGCGTCAGTCCCCCCTTGCGCATTTTCAAACTAAGCTCTGTATGAGTTATGCGTTACGGAGTACCTTTTTAATGTCCAAAGTGGCCAGTTTAGATAGTAACATTTTCATAGTTTAAGTGATCAGTTTATCGTTGTCGGTTAGCTGTTTGATGTCTAGTGATTACAGTTTTTAGCAACACTTTTTAATTCCAATTGTGAAATGGTCTCAACTTATGTCTTATAAGAAACTTATTGGCCGCTCTTTTTTGGTGTAAAGAAGCCATCCATTTCAATCATTTAGTCTCATTGGACTATTTATGAAGGGAAAAGTGGGTTTGGGGTTAAATGATCTTTATTAGTTTTAGATGTATTGTTATCTGAAATTTGAATAAGATTTTATTTTATAAATCATCAGGTACTCACTTAAGAACCATGAAACCCCAAAAGCGTATGCGTTCCTCAAAGTTTGATATTGGCCTAGATAGGTTAAGTGAGATGCCTGATCAAGTGATTGTGCATATTCTTTCATGTATGCCTACTCGAGATGCTGTTAAAACAATGCTGCTCTGCCGCTTTGGAAAGCTCTGGACTATGGCTCATGCTCTTAGCTTTGATTTCAATGATCACTATGTTAGAAATGATATTGATTATGATGATTTTGATGAAGATGAGGATGAGAATGATGCTTATGAAGAACAACGAATCGTGAGTGAGGCATTTTCACGTTTTGCTCGCTTTGTCCGAAATGTGCTGATGCTTCATAGAAGATCCACCATCGACTCTTTTCACCTTGATATTGGGGATTATAAATGTGGCTATGTAGATTCATGCCTTATTGACGATGTTCAAGTGTGGTTGGAATTTGCTATTGATAGAGAAGTCAAAGATCTGTTTTTCAATTGTGATGATCTTGATGATATAGCTCCACCTCGCTGTGTCTTCACAAGTCAATCTCTTGTTACACTTGCACTCTACGGTAGTTTGCTTGTGCAGTATGAGCATCTGCCTCAACTCCACATGGGAAATTTAAGAAAATTATCGCTTTCCGGTGTTCGTGGAAATAATGAGGCATTCAATCAGTTGGTATCTGTATGCCCTTCTCTACAAAAATTGGAAATATCTTATACTCAAGGATTAGAAGATCTGAATATTGGTTCCCCAGTGGAAGTAGATTGGACCTGAACATAGCAAACGTGCCAGATCGCCCTTTTATTCTTAATTGCCCCCATGTTGAAATTTTTAATATTGCAGTTAATGTATTATGTAAAACATCTCGGCCATTTCTGCTGGATCTGATTGATGTTTCCTCCTTTCAAGAGGTGAATATCGGGCGTTTACCGAAATGTTTGTCTGGCCTAACGGCTAATACTAAAGGCATTTTTGAGGTACTTTCGACATGCTGAGGTTTTTACATTGTCAAGTCTAGCCTTTGAGGTGCATTTTAGTAAATTTTCGCTTAAAAAATGTTGTAGGGGCTTTTATAGAGTATAACTTAGTCTCTTTTCTTGAGGTAAAATGACTCATTATACACTAACTATAATGTTTGAAAGTGATAATAGCATAATGGCTCACCAAATTGGCTACACCTCTTTCAACATGGAGTTGTAGTCATTCAGTGTAATTCTCGACACAATTTCCATTGGGTCATTTAGAAACAACCTCTTTGAGATATTAATACAAGGGGTAAGATCGCATGCATCTGATCCCCCCTCCCCCCGGTTGTTGGCGGGAGCATTTGAAGGCACATGGGTAATGCTGTTTTTAAGTTGTCGTCGGTTGATTACTAATATCGTATGTGTAACGTCTTTATTTCGCCTTATGTTAGTTTTTCGCTGGTCTTACGGACAGATCTGGTGGCTACTGTGTATAAACATCCATGGTGTAATGTTTTGCACACGTTGATGATCTGAATTGGTAGCACACGTACTTGTTCTCTTCAATCTATTTTTAGGTGACTGTGTCCTTTGGTCACTGACAATTGACTAATTGAGTAATTGACATGAAGGTTTGTGTTTTCATCAATCTCTTTTTAACTGTTACTGTTAGTTTGTTGCAAATTTGAAGGAATATTTGCAGAGAATCATGTACTTGTTTTCTTCTTATTCAGCAGTTATGTTGCTTAAAGAAAGTGGATATTCCACAAAATAGATGGCAGACTTTGGCTTTGCAGCCATGGTGGGATAGTGAAAGATGTCTTCAAGTTATTATTGAGTTGGTGAAAACCTCAGAGAACTTGGACAAGCTCATAATATGAAGTCATTGTCCACATTCTTTTTTCTATGCCCACAATCGATGTTAGAACATGTTGATTGGTTCGTTGGTTGATTTGGAAGCCTTTGGCTTTGGTTCCTACTCTTACCTTTGACGGTGAAGAATTCCTCAATAAGATGCTTCTCGATGATAAATGAGGAAGCAATAATGTTTCAGAGGTTCCTTACAAAAGACTCCTCATTGATAAATTTTATCTTCTTGTAGGCCTTGTTTTGATAGAAAGATTTGGAAGGAAAGGGAAGGGAGGATTGGAGGGAGGCAATCTTCTATCTGTAAAAACTAAGTCATATAGAGTGTTCCTATTGACTGACTGAAAAAACAATTTTTTTTTCCCCATGTATTGACCCCATCACCTCACTATCATTTCACCAAATTAATTACTCTCTCTATTATTTCATTATATAACACAAGTACATAATGATGTTGTCGTACATACGGGCCGAGTTAGTTTTGAGTTTGTAAAATACGAATTTGTACGAGTATAGTTGATACAGATTTCGTTATTTCGGATTCAACCAAAAATATGGGTTATTAGACAGTTAGTTATAAACTAACTGTAGTTAGTTATAAATCAGATTAGTTTGTTAATCTAACCTAAGATTAGTTAGTATATGT
>VHZZ01003765.1:13764-24472 GCA_009801015.1 Silene noctiflora
TGTCATTCTTCATTTTAGGCCACCAAAATTGAAGCTTCAAGTCTTTGTACATCTTGTCTCCTCCGGGGTGAATCGAATAAGGGGATAGATGAGCTCAGTCAAGCACTCTCTTCCTCGAGTCAATGGCATCGGGAACATACATGCGGCCTTGGTAACGAAGATATCCACTCGCATCAATCTTGAAATCCTTAGCTTTACCTTCTAGAATCCTAGCTCGTAAACTCTTGAAAGTAGCATCATCTTCAAGGGAATCAAGGATCTCACGGTGAAGAACGGACTCGGCAGTCATAGCACCTAGGTAATAAAATCCACTCTCCACAACTTGGATGTTCAACCTACGGAATTCGGAACAAAGATCATCGGGAAGCACTCGGATGACACTCACGGAATAAGTTGTCATTCTACTAAGGGAATCGGCAACCACCTTAGCTCTTCCTTCATGATACAACAACTCCAAATCATAATCATTCACCAATTCTAACCAATGACGTTGTCTCATATTCAACTCCTTTTGGGTGAAGATATACTTCAAACTCTTATGATCGGTGTAGATACGGCAATGAACTCCAAAGAGGTAGTGTCTCCACATCTTCAAAGCATGAACAACGATGGCTAACTCAAGATCATGAGTAGGATAGTTCACTTCATGAACTCTTAATTATCGCGAAGCATAGGCAACAACTCTTCTGTTTTGCATGAGCACACAACCTAATCCCATCTTGGAAACATCACACTACACATCAAAGTCCACACCATCCTCGGACATGGTCAACACGGGAGTGGTAGTCAACCTTCTCTTCAATTCTTGGAAAGCATCTTCACAAGAATCGATCCACACAAACTTGGATTCCTTCTTCAAAAGTTGAGTCATAGATCTAGCAAGCTTAGAAAAGTCCTTCACAAAGCGACGGTAATAACCGGCTAAACCCAAAAAAATACGAATCTTACCAACATCGTTAGGGCTCTTCCACGCAACTACAGCTTCAATATTCGCAGGATCTACCATCACACCATACTTGGATATCACATGGCCATGGAAAGACACTTCGGACAACTAAAATTCACACTTAGAGAATTTGGCAATACACTTTTGACGACGAAGAACTCCTAACACGGTACGAAGGTGATCGTCATGCTCTTCTTCGGTCTTGGAAAACACAAGAATATGATCAATGAATACCACAACACACTTATTCAAATACTCACTAAGGGTTCGGTTCATTTGGTCCATGAAGATAGCGGGATAATTGGTCAATCCAAATGGCATCACCTTAAACTCGAAATGTCCATATCTCGTGCTAAAGGGGATCTTAGGAATATCGGACTCACGAACGGGGATTTTATGATAACCGGATCTCAAGTCAATCTTGGAGAAAGTAGAAGCACCTTTGAGTTGATAAAAAAGTCATCAATTCTTGGTAGAGGGTACTTGTTCTTGATAGTAACTCGGTTGAGCTCACAATAATAGTTGCAAAGTCTCATGGATCGATCTTTCTTCTTCACAAAGTGTAATACCCCGTAATTTAATAAGGTTATATGTGCAATATACGTAATATGAATAATTAATTAAAGGTTGTTATAATAATTAATTATAAGTCGGAAAGGAAAAGTGTAAGTCGGAGGTGAATAATAATATTAATAACAAATACTAATAATGGATAGTAATTAATAATAATAGACGATAATTAATAATAATAATGTTCGTAATTAGTATTCGTATTATAATAGGCTTGTGTCGGCTTGACTTAGTATAAATCGAAAGACTTTGACCTAACCCTAATCTTTGCCACCATAATTCTGGAATTTCGTAATTGAGAGGAGACCTAGAAGAGAGAACTTCTCATAATCGAAAGAAGGTAAGACGGTTTCGCAATTTTAATTAAATTGTTTTATCATTCACATAGCTAGAATTTGAGATCGACGCAATCATCGTATAAGCCACTATAGACTCGTGTCGTGACCGTAGGTTGGACCCTAGACTGCTGTGACCCTTACCTGACCTAGACTAGGCCGTTGAAGACGGCGAAGGGTGGCCGGAGAAGCAGTAAAACAGACGGGAACAGGGCAGTTCGTGCGTAGGGTTGGAACTCGAATTGGGACCCGAATACTTGATGGTTTGACCTGGGGTTGGTTTGGTTGGATGCTAGGGGAGGATTCGACCAAGGGGAGGCTGTTATGGTGGTCGTTGGTGGCCGCTGGTGCGCGTGGTGGCCGGAGTTTTGCAAAACAGGGGAAAGGGACGTGTTTGGTGCGACCGTCTTAAGACGGGTTTTGTGGTTGTTGTGGTGGCGTCGTGGTTGATGGGACCCCACCGTTGGAAGCACCATACATTAGAGGTGATGGGGGTGGTGTCCAATGGTGGTGTGGTGGTCTGAATGGTGGTTAGGTTGACGGAGTTGAGGTCTTGGTTGTAGTCGTCGGTCTGGGGGGTGTTGCGGTGGTTAAAGGTGGTGTAGGGTGTTGTCGTGGTGATGGTGTGGATTTGGTGTCAGTTTTGCGAATGGTTGTGCGGTGGTTTGTCGAATGCGATGGGGATGTTTGGGTGGCTGCCGGAGCGCAGGTTGGACGAACGTGGTGGTGACGATGGTGCTACTGGTGTTTGTGTATGGGTGGTCTTAGGCTTATCGTCGTGAGTGATGTAAGGAGGAGCCTTGGCGTGGGCGTTATAAGGGTGTGGTCTTGGCACGTGACTTTAAGCATTATTATATTATAATGTGATTAGTCGGGTTTTGTTTTGAGACGGGTATTTAATATAATTAGTTTACGTAATAATTCGTAATTAGTTAATGACTAATTGTTTAAAGTAATTAGGTTCTAACTCGGGTTGCATCGCAGATAAGTAATTAGTTGACTTGGGCTTTGTATTTGACTCGGGTTTTCATATACCGTAATAATTAATGATAATGGGTTATAAATACGTATATAATAATTAATAATGAATTACGAGTAAAGTATAGATAATTGATTTTTAATAAATATTATTTGCTAGGCGGCGAGTTCGGTAGGCATACTTGATTAATATTTGAATCGGAAGTTGCTATTTGGATTATTGCGAAAAGGTAGGGATTATCCTACTCACTGTTTAATTGTGCAACTGTAATTGTTGGTGAATGTATATACTGTTTTGTTGGTGAATGATTATTGTTTTGGAATATTGTGATTACGGATGTGGAATTGAGAAAGGGAGTTAAGTTATTATGAGAAATTGTTGGTTACTTGAGTATTGATGGATGGGTATTGTAATTGATGGAAGGGACCGACATACCGCTAGTCCTTGGTTATTATTTGAAGGGACCGATATACCTCTAGTCCTTGTGTTTATTGAAGGGACCGGTCTGAGCAACCGTTAGTCCTTGTGGCGTCAATTGATCACTGGCCGCCCCTCAGAGTCTCTTCTCTAATAGGCTCACTACTAGGTAGATGTGCACATTCGGAGCTGAGGAAGCGTTAAGACGGAGTTTGAAGGAGTGTGTGTGATTGGAGTATGTCATGGATGGACGAAGGTTATGGGTGCTATTTTAACCTGTGATTTTATAAACTGAGCTGGATTTATTGTTATCGTGTTGACTTTGTTATCTTTAATTATGTTGTTTGTTTAGTCCCTACTCAACCTTGTGGTTGACCGTGTATTCGTGAACACCTGTGATGAACCAAATATTGGGGAGCAGTTTGATTGACAGATGTTGGTGTTAGAGGACTTGGGAGCTTACGGGATGCAAGGCATGAGAAGTTGGACCATAGTTGCTGTCTTGATCACTTAGTCGACGAGAACGTTATGTTTATGTAATTTATTTATTTCCGCTGCATAGTAATTGTAATATGAAAAGTATAAATTTAATCAGTTTATAGAAACCGAGATGGTAACAACTCTATTTATTTGGGAATGTCTTGCTAAAGGCTCCTGAATAAATGGGGGTGTTACACAAAGAGCACGGGAGAACCCCGCAGAGAGGCACTAGGTCGGATGAATCCTTTCTCAATCATGTCATCATGTTGCAATCTCAACTCTTTCAGCTCGGTCGGCTCCATACGATAAGGGGCTTTTGCAATTGGTCTGGTTCCGGGTACAAGGTTGATAGAGAATTCCACATCATGCTCGGGAGGAATTCCGGGCAACTCGTCAAGGAAAACATCAGAAAACTCACGAACCACGGGCACTTCTTCAAGCTTAGGCAAAGGAGTAGAAGTAGAGGTCATCACACAGAAGTAGGCTTTGAAACCTTTCCTTACCATACTCACCAACTTCAAAGCGGAAATAAATTTTACACCCATTTGAGATCGGGTTCCCTTATAGGTAACACGGACACCTGAAGGACTCTTGAGACAAATATTTTGGTCTCTACATTTAAACCTAGCATGGTACATAGACAACCAATCCATACCAAGGATTACATCGAATTCCTCAAGGGGAAAACGGAGTATATTAGCTGGAAAGAGAGTCCCCGCAATAGAAATAGGAACATTGGAGTAAGAGAGGGAACAAGAGACAATCTCTCTGGATGGCAAATATATAATCCTCACTAGAAGTAGGCTCAATGGGTAGCTTTTCCGAAAATTTGGAAGATATGAATGACAAAGAAGCGCCGGTATCAAAGAGAATAAGGTAAGGATGATCAAATATTGAGAACATACCCGTAATGATATCGGGATGAGCGGCGGCTTCGGCACGGCTCATGACAAAGATGTTTCCTCTTGGCTTAGCACTTGTAGTAGGAGCATCCTTCTTCTCGGGGAATTCATTGGCACGACGTCCGGGTTTCTTACAATTGTAGCACACCAATGGTCTTACAAAGCATCCAACTCCGGGATGAAAAGCTTGCTTGGAATGGAAACACTTCCTAGCCTTATCAAAGTTGTTGTTGTTGCTTGGTTGAGGAGCTTGTCCACTTGGCACTTGAGTTCTTGGTACAAACTTCTTCTTATTAGCATAGCTTGAGGTAGAGGAAGGCACAAAGGGTCTCTTGCCATAAGATTTGGGACGGTAAGATTGAGAGGCAACATGAGGCTTGGCTTCATCTTCAATAGCCTTCAAAGAACTTTTGGCCCATATAGCATCATCATAGACCTCCACAAAGGAAACGGAGTTCCTTCTCACCATACTTTCTACCTTCGGATTAAGCTTATTCTTGTAGAAGTACACTCGGCCTTCTTCATCCTTCACAAATTTTGAGGAAAAGTGAGCAAGATCGTTGAATTTATCGGTATACTCTTGGACGGACAAATTTCCTTGTTTGAAATCCATGAACTCCTCAAGTCTTTGTTGCTTGAGCACCTTAGGATAGAAACGGGTTTCCACCATGGTCTTGAAGCGACTCCATTCAAGGTAGGGTCCTTGAGTAGAGGTAGGACCGGTTAGAGTCCACCATCGATCGGCTTCATTCACAAGAAAGTAAGAGGCAAGCTTCACGTTGTCTTGGTCTTGCACTTCATCGAGAGAAAAGTTCTTCTCCATATCACAGAACCATTTTGAAAGCAACAACGGGTCAACTTCACCTCCATATGTCCTAGCATTGTTCCTTGCTAGTTGGCTTGTAATCCAAGCAAAGCTACCTTGTCTATTTCCTTGATGAGCGGGTGGAGCTGGATTAGCATGAACGTTAGCATTCACTCCTTGTTGATTTTGAAGGATTTGGGACAGGGCTTTCATGATAGTATTCTCCCTATTAGTTGGTCGCACTATCTTCTTACACAAAACCAAACAAGTTAGAACCTATCAAATAGCGCAAACACATAGACTACCAACTTAGGTCCTTAATTCTACCCCACTCTCATTCATTAGTTTAAGGTCAAGTAGTGTTTTAAGTTTGGGTAGTACGTGTGTGCGTCGGGAGCATTCATGCTCTGATAACAACTGTGACACCCCGCTATAAAGCACGATCATAACTTAATAAATTGCAACGGAAATACGGGATTTTTAAAACTTTTTGAAGATTAAACGCGAAGTACCACTATCATGATAAAAGAAACCATAAAGAGTAAAAACTTTAGGTTTACAAACCAAAGTAAGATAAGTCTGGGGAAAAGATATCCCTCGAATGACCATAAACAAAAGGCGGGTCTAAGCTACAAATAACAAGGTCCAAGGTAAATGCTCGCTATCTCACACGGTCTCACCCCAAGCATCACCAACCTGTACCTGTCATTCATGTAAACATGAATGCCACAGTTAATGGGGAGTAACTCAAGGTTCTCCTAACCATATTACATCAAGATGAACATAAATAAACACATCAAACACACGTAAGGCAAACATTATAGTTGCAGTAAGAAGAGTATATTAAAGTACATGTGAAACAATGCCAAACATACAAGTGTCTGGCTCAGAGGTTACCTTTAAAACATGTCCAAGACATAAACATAGACAACCGAGTACACAATCCTAGAAAATATTGTCCACTACACAATGCCATATAAGACTCTAGACCACACTTAGACAATAACTCAACCCTTGGTAGGACGACTAGCTAGGTACGTCCTAGCCTAAGACCTGGATCCAGACTCTTGGAAGGTAAACCCCTTTCCGATTCGACATGCGATATAATGGTCCGCACCCAAGACTCGACATGTAATACCCATCCCTTAGGAGGACCCGTTGACTGACCATAGTTGACTTGTGTGACCTTAATCATCCAGATGAAGTCGTTGTTTGGTATCGGAATCGACCTAGTGGGTGAAACTCGGTCGAGTGTGGGGCACTCGATCGAGTGCAGCAGACTCGGTCGAGTTCTTAGGCACTCGACCGAGTGCATCGGTGACAGCGTATTAAAACGTTACGCACAAGTCATAGTTTCCGAATCATTTCTTATTTCTTTTCTCTCCCCCTTTTCCTCCCCACAACCCTAGATCGATACACCTCTCCTTACCACTCATCCCTTACCTTGCTAGCATCTACCTAGGAGACTATCACGGGAATGGAAGTGTACGCCGACTCCGACCTAGTCAACCGATCGTATAATAAGGTAAGTCACCGTCACAATCTGTAGGTCTTGGGTTAGGGTTAAGATTGTGCGTAATCGAGTCGTATCATTATTGTAGGTGTTGATGTCAGTGTGCGGTGATCATATGTTTGACTTGATGGTTGATACTACGTGGAATGAGGTACAGGTAAGGTTTCCCTACTCAGTTGTCTGTAGAATTATATATTGTATAATGTGACGATCTTATGATGTTTACTGTGATATGATTATATGTTGTGACGGTGTTGTGGTGGCAATGTTGGTGGTTGATGATGTGTTGAGTGTGGTTGAGATTGTGATTGTGATTGCGGTTTGTGAGCCATTGTAAGAGGTGGTTTTACCCCCATTGTTCGCCTCCTGCGTTCTCTCAGCGCTGGAGGGTGTGCACGTTAAGGGACTTGGGTATTGTGGGTGGTTAGGTGGTGTCGTTGCGGTGTAGTCGGTTACTTGTTGTGTGGTGTGGTGACGGTGTGATGATCGTATTGAATTGTTTACGTTGTTTTCTCTTATATTATTGTACAGTTGACTGACCCCGTGATATTTGTAAAAATGTGATGATCCATTCGGGGATGGTGAGCATGTTGTCTTGCAGGTATAATGGATGTGTGGATGCTTCTCTGTGATGTTCATGTTGGGAATGGGAGACCACTATTGTTGACATAAGTGTAGCTAGATTAGAGTCATCGGTTGTACTAATTTACTTTCCAGTTGTTCACATAAATTGTACGAATAATTAAGTATTGTTCTCAGATGGTCGAATTGATATGTACTTACCTCGGGTAACCGAGATGGTAGCGCCCTTGGTCATCAAGGAAGGCCTCGTCCAGGCTTCCTTGGTAAGTAGGGGTGTTACACGACAATAATAAATCGAGCACCCCAATCGCTAAACTCATGAAAGTGGCGGAAGATCTAAGGTAGAAGTCAAGCATAAAGGTAGATCAATGACAAATCCTTGGGGATACGACTCAAACACACCTTGCATATGATGGCTCACACATCAACATTATAAGACATTACATGTGAATAAAGTGTAAAAAATTCATACTTTCATCATTCGTAAAACATATAAGTGAATAGGAAAAAAAATAAGGAATCAAAGGCTCCCAGCCAGCCAGGGCACCGGCTGCCGGCCCACCTGCCAGACACCTCAGCCTAAACCAAAATTGTAAATTCACATCAGAGTTCTCCCAGCCGGCCAGGGCACCGGAGGCCGGCCCACCGGCTGGGAGAACACCCAACTCATAAATTTTCCAAAAAGGATACATAGACTTCCCAGTCGGCCTGTGGACCGGCAGCCGGCCCACCGGCTGGGAATACCTGACACTACCAAAACAAACACCCAACCTATAGAACTTCCCAGTCGGCTTGTGGACCGGCAGCCGGTCAACTAGCTGGGACACAACCAACATAACAATTAACAAATGAGTTACAGGGACTCTCCAGCCGATTTGTGGCACCGGCAGCCGGCCCACCAGTTGGGAAACACACAACATTAAAAATTAACAAATTTTATACAGGAAGTTCCCAGCCGGCCAGTGGACCGGCAGCCGGCCCACCGGCTGGGACTACCTGAACACGATTTTCAGCATAAAAACCATACGACATGTTTTCAACTTAGTATTTACGCATGTTCTTGAGGCGGAAAATACGTATGAAGCATATAATCAGCATGTAAGGCAACCCAACATCCATTGTACTCCATTTTCACAACCAATCCTCCATAAATCCATGAATGTAGATATAACAAACACCAAACATGTAAAAGATGGCATTTTTAGCAACACTAAACATGAAACTAACTCATAGTCCATAATCCACATAAGAGGAACACCATGAATCATGAACAAAGTAAGGAATGTATCCAAGTATGTAAATTAACCAANACATGAAACTAACTCATAGTCCATAATCCACATAAGAGGAACACCATGAATCATGAACAAAGTAAGGAATGTATCCAAGTATGTAAATTAACCAAGTTTAACAAGTAAACAACACATTTAATACAATTAAACACAAAATTCAAGTGTAATGTCGAGTAACCTATCGCCGTTACCTTATAAGCTCTTCAATCGTCCAATGAGTCTTCAATCACATAGCTATCCTCCTCCGGGTCTTCTAAGTTCTCACCTAAACACAAAATTAGAAGAATTAATTAAAGAATTCACCCTCTAATGGCATCTAGGGTTTCGAAATTTCTAAGGGATGGAGGAAAATGTGGTCTTTCTTACTTACAAAGATGAAGAACGAGAAAAGGGGAAGAATGGCGCTAAAATCGACTCATTTGGTTGAGAATTGAGTGGGTTGTGATGGTTTGAAGGTTGAAGGAGAAAGGAAGAAACAATGGTGGTGTTTTGGTTGAGAGTATGCTGATAATTAGAGGAAGAAGGAGGTATTATGAGGGTTTTTGAGTGGAGAAAGTAGAATATGAGTCCTTAAACAAGTCTAGGCCCAAAACAACTCAACTTGAATCGGAAATGGCTTAAAATACGTCTTAATGCTACTATACACTCAAGACGGACAATAATATTATATTTATAAATATCGTGCTTAAAAATATATATTTTACCCAAAATATGATTTAAACCTAATTAATCTTACTTAAATTATTAAATTACCATTAAAAATATTAATAAAATTTACGGGTGTTACAGGACTCATGCGAGTTCCCCAGCACGATGCTTTTTCGTTCAAGACAAGGACTCCCACGATTTGGTCTGGCTCTAGCATTTATTTGGATCTCCTTAAGGGGCCTAATCGTCATTCAATCCCTTAGTTTACCCTAATATTTTTACTTAGTATAAATAGGCTATGTAATTAGAGAATGAGATAGACATTCTTAGAGACTCTCTTAGCTTAGATTAGTTTAATTACATCTTAAAACTTTCCTTGTTATTCAAGTAATCTTAGATCTAGTTTATAATTGAATAATTCTTGTGTTTTAGATTGGAGAATTGAAAATTCTTCATCATTAATCAAAGGTTTCTTCTATTGTTCTTTCATTTCCTTGTTCATATTAAGTTGGTATAATCCTTTTACTCTTTACTTAATCATTTACTTATTCTTTTGTTAATTATTTCATTCTATCATGATGTCTATGCTTGTTAAGATGATTGAAACCATTTGTGGCATGTTTACCATGATGATGTGTGAGTAGTCCTCTAGCTAGGGTTAGTGGGGGATTAGGGGAGTAACTATGGGTTAGATCTATGCTAGATGGGTTCATATGAATGATTTTTTATTAGTGTTCTTCAACTTATGCGCATGTTATATTTGATGAAATGTTTGATTTACAACCTAGCATGATTCTCTATCTCTTTAACAAGACTTGTAAGACATAAATCAACTCGAGGATTGTTAGACCACGCATAATGTTGAATAGGGAGAACCAAGTCATTGTACGTCTCGTAAGCTATAAATCAAATTGACTTCGAGACCTAAGTCTCCCTAGGGATTGTAAGATATAAATGAACTCGATCCCAACATAACTACAATCATTTACCGGATTCATTACTATGATCATACTATATTTCCTCCTATGAACCCATGACACCCTAGTGCCTTTAAACAATTGTTTACATCTCTACTTTTACTTGCATGCTTTGTTATTTCATTTATTTACATTTTCGTTGTAGTATTCTAGTTTACATCTCAACCAAAATTGTGACACAAAGACACTGCTATTTGCATTTGATAACCCGTCCTTTGGGATCCGACTTCTACTTGCTACTTGATAGTTAGTTGAGTATATA
>VHZZ01003765.1:69657-80230 GCA_009801015.1 Silene noctiflora
TAATCAACTGATAAAATACAAAGTATACCCTGTGAACCTATAAGAGATTTATACATGTTATCACACTAACTGTGGAGGACACTGGCTCCAACAAAATGTAGTCATGCAAGTCCTACTATGCCAAATCGACCATTCAAAAGACCATTGGGGTCACAAAATACGGGTACTTACTCGATAATTGATTGGTTATAGGCAAAAGGGCCTAAAACTAACAATATGGGGGCATAAACAACCCACTCGGTCGACTGAAATGGGTCACTTGCCCGAGTAGAATCCACTCGGCCTAGTGGATGGGGAACTCGGTCGAGTGTTGGCTGGGCAGAATGCAAGTAAAAATTTCATCACGGCACACTCGGTCGAGTAGAATAGCCACTTAGTCGAGTAAGGCTGCACTCGGTCGAGTGAATGGGGCACTCGGCCGAGTGTCACCAAGCAGAATTCCCCTCGAGGGAAAAAGGTCTCCAAACCTACCTATTTTGCCAAATACCTACAAATAATCTCCAATGTTGATGGTCACCATCAACTAATTAATGCACAAGCAAACTCCTTGGCCTTATGGCCGCGATTACATTACATATAGAAATAGTACAAAAGTTCAGGATTCTCTTTTGTAACTTCCGGCCGTTATCAATTAAATGGGTTGCGAGACACATATAATTAATTCTTTGGATAGAGGTCCAAGTGTCAGTAGTAACACAAACTCGTTGACAAGAGGTTTCAAGAAATTCTTTCAATTTTAGCCTTTCACTCACATATAAGTCATAACAATCATGTGTAATTATACTACATGAAGACACACAAAACTCAGGCATGCAACATTCACGAAGTGCCTAAATCCAGGTTTGTCAACAAACCTAAATGGCAATTCATCCAAGATGATCATGTAACTTAAAGCCTGACGAACATTATTTTCATTAATTGTCCAATTCCTCTACTTAATCTCTCCTTTTTCACCAATTGGTTCCAGAACCAATGCAATTTCTGATGTGTTTCTCTATCCTTATTATCAGGATTTTTAATACATCTCTTATAATGCCTATTCAAATTTTTGGTACCATTAACACTGGGTTTAGCTTGATAGATAATATCGCAGTACTTACACTTAGCAATTTTATTACTAGCATCATCCTTGCCTTCATTAAAGTGATCCCAAGCTTTTGGTGTTTTTGAGAGGAGTTTCCTTTTCACAAGTAATCTTTTTGTTGTCTTCGTCCTCCTCTTAACATGCCCTTGAGATTCCACTTCAATATCGACTGCCTCCACATCTTCATCGATTTGCATGAACTTTACATCCTCACCAAATCCAGTTGCCATCTTTGTATATAAAAGAAAAAAAGAATGTCAGAATGTTAATAACAATATTACTTACTTAGTATGAATACGAGTAAGTTATTATGATCTTGATAAAGTATTTCAGAATTTTGGTTTTTCAGATCCTTTTTTGAAGCAATATTGATACAACGATTTTTGTATCTTTGAAGTTTGATGATGATGAATAGTTAGGATATGATGATAATGAATATCAGACTACAATATTTCACATGCTTAAACGATAAACTAAACAATAGACTAGGCAGTGTTAGCTCACTACTTTACAACTCCACAAGTCACTCTAAACAATGACACATAGCAGTAAAAAACTGAATATATGCAAGTTGGATCCATTATTTTACCTTCTTGATTTGTGTAGTAGAGCAGTAGTGTTTATCCATATTTATAATAAAGTGTAGGGTTTGATAATCGATGAAGATCAGAGAGGGCCGAAAATACCTCAGTATGAACTCTAATCTCAGTACGATTTTAAAAGTAACGATTTGATTATATCTTCTTACTGGATTAAAAAGATCATATAACAACAAACTAGGGAAAAAAAAGATACTGCTAAAATTTCGAAAAAATTTAGGTTACAAAAGTAAAAGATTTTATTTTATAATTTTATTCTTACTAGATTAAAAATATCATATGAAATGATAGTGTGAACACTTAAAAAACTAGGAAAAAAATCAATGCCAGCATAATTATGAAAAATTGTTGGTTATAAAAAGTTCGGTCCAAGGTCCTTTTGGGTTGGTCCAGAACCGTACCGAAGACAAAAGTAGATAAATGGGTGAACCGTGGACTAGACCGTATTTTAATCGGTCCGGTCTAGTCCAAACCGAATAGTCCAATCTGATCCGGTCTTTAATCCGACCACCAAATAAACACCCCTACTTGAAATGCACGGGTTTAAAACTGATAAGTACGAGTTTTTAAAACTGCTAGAAGTAGTTGGTAGTTTATGAAAAAGAGTTGACAAAAACTCGTAAACCCTTAAACCCTACCTAGCCAGTAGCCAACTGAGTTCAGTCTTTGTGCTCTCATTTACCGATCGTCTCCTTCCTCTCAACTTTTCCAGTTAACATTAACATCCTACCGCTCTTCCTCGTCCGTCAATGGAAGACACCTCTTTTCTATTCGCAGGCTTGAAATTCAATCGTAAGAAATTCCCCAAAGATTTCGATGTCTTCAAGGTATTCATTCTCTCATTTTCAACCCTAATTTCCATGTTGTATACCTTTCATATTCTCATCTACTTGCCGTTGTATATGTAGCTGAAAAAAGACGATAACGATTCCGAAACCAATAAAATTGCTGAGATTCCTCTACAAGAGAAAAAGACCAGCAAGAAGCGGAAGCGGAAGAATGCAATTGCTGGTGGAATTTTCAGTTTTATGTTTTAATGTGCGATTCGAGTCGTTATTTTGCCGATTTATGATAGGAATTAATTGTTGATGTTTTATTTAATTCCAGTGGAGGGGTTCAATGTCTTCAAGGGTGTAGATTCTGTAGTTGAAGATGAAGAAAGCGGTGAGGCGAAGGATGGTGCTTCTGAGAAAAAGAAGGAGGTTTTTCGGCAACTTGAGGTGCTGTTTGACACTATCCATTCGTTTGCTTGATTGTCATCGATTAGCTTCTGAATTAGTTGAGTATGATAGTAGCGTTTTGTTTATATGTGCTAAATATGAGGTAAAGATACAGAGTTTTGGGGGTTAAAATGTAGATTGAATGTCCGTTAGATGTATTTGGAGGTGAAGCATAGATTGAAATTACTCCCTCCATCCCATTTATATTCTCCCCTTTCACTAAACAGTTGATTTAAGAAAATGTGATGAAATACAAAATCACCCTTTGACCTTATTTTGAGGAAGGCGCAAGGCGCACTTAGGCGATGGGGTCTAAGACAACGAGGCGCACGCCGCCTTATGGACACGAGACACTGATTTTCAAACAGAACGGTGATATTTTAGAACAAAATTTTGTGCAACAATTAGTCCCCTTTTTGTTTCCAAAGAGGGATATTTTTTTTCGGTGGAAATTAAGCATTAGGGGGAGAAAAGAATGGTAAAGTACCACAACTTGTAAAAAAATACTCCGTATATGATTGGATAGTAATGCACCTCGATTGTGCCTTGGTGCACCTCTCTAGTTGTAAAGCGGGTGTGCCTGATGCGGCTTAGGTGCGCCCTTTTGGATCCCATGTGCCTCGGGATGGCCTCTCAGACACTCCTTTCTAGTAGACTAAGCCTTTGACTAATAGAAATTAGGAGCAAATGAATTGTGATGAAATGTTAGTGGCTACTTTTATAAGGGTAATATAAGATGACCACCAATTTTATTTACTATATTCCAAAATGGGACATTTTATTTGGAATGCACTAGAAAGGAAGGTAGGAGTTAGGACGGCATAAATAGGAGGAGGGAGTGATTAAAAATTGTAACTAGAAATGTATAGTCTTCATTGATTACGGGGGCGAGATCCCTTCCAAACTCCCTAGCTCAGCCACCATGAGTTAATGAATCATGATAATCTGTTTGCAGTTGTGTATTTGACGTGGCTTCTTTTTAACTTACAGCGTGATCAACTTTTGCGTAAAGAGCATAATATTCATATCTCTGGAAGTAACGTTCCATCTCCTCTCCAAAGCTTTGAGGACCTTAGTGTTAGGTAATGCCTTCACTGTAACCTGTAATATATTGGATATAGCATGCCTGTTTATGATTTATTTTTTTCAGCAATGTGTTCAGACTTGAGACTGGATATCTGATTAAGTTTTTAGAGTGTTGTTAAGTTTTCATGTAAATTTGAATCACCATATTCCTTTTCTTCTCATAATAATTTAGGTCATAGGGATTTCTTCTGCACATATGCATAATAAGATTATATAATTGGTAATGGTCTTACTCCATTCCATTCATGTTATACCCGTTTGTCTTTGCTGGTCAACTTATACTATATAATTTTTTTAATTAACAGACTTTCTAACTTGAATCTTCTACTATGGGTACTGTTTTGGCCCATGTAGTGTAGTTTGTATGCTATTTGCATTCATACATCATATGTGATATTATTTTTTACTTTTTGCCGCCTCCTCCCCCTTTGATGAGATCAGAAAAGTGAAAGAGAAGGCTTTGTAGTCTCTAGATTTTCGGATATGCCTCTTTTTTTGGATTGTTTCTCTGTAGAACAAACTTCTTTGATAAT
Organism: Silene noctiflora; assembly: GCA_009801015.1. Lineage (NCBI taxonomy): Eukaryota > Viridiplantae > Streptophyta > Magnoliopsida > Caryophyllales > Caryophyllaceae > Silene > Silene noctiflora. The sequence goes on from VHZZ01003765.1 coordinate 74,180, forward strand.
GTAGCAAAAATATCCTCTTAAGGAGAAAAGAAGAGCGAAAGCGAAGCCTTACAGTCCCTTGATTTCAAACATCTCTTTTTAGTTATGTTGCATATTTAATATAGTTTACTCCTGTGTCTTTTTTTTATGGCAGATACAAATGTAAACCATATTTACTTCGAAATTTTGCTGAACTTGGATACAAGGAGCCTACCCCTATCCAAAGGCAGACTATTCCAGTCCTTTTATCTGTATGCATTCTGCTTTTATTGTTCATTGACCTTTCTAGCCATATGAGGTTCATGAATCTTGGACCTTTACAGACCATTTGCATTTCTGCAAAGAGCTAACCATTTTTTCCCCTTGTTCCCATTACATGTTTAACACTGTTAAATATTCAGGGGCGCGAATGCTTTGCTTGTGCACCTACTGGGTCTGGGAAGACCTTGGCGTTCATCTGCCCTATATTAATGAAATTAAAGGTATTTATCTTTTTGTTGTTGAATATGCTAGCGAAGGAAGGTGTTCAAAGGGTTTTTTAATAATGCAAAATAAACGTCGGCTTAATATTTTAACCAGCATGGAATGAAAGGTGGTGTCCGTGCTGTTGTGGTTTGCCCTACTCGAGAATTGGCTGCTCAGACAACTAGAGAATGCAAGAAACTTGCTCAAGGAAAGAAATTCAATATTAAATTAATGACCAAAGAGCTAGCCAAAAGTGCTGATTTTTCAAAGTTGCCTTGTGATGTCCTCATCTCAACTCCAACTCGCTTAGAATATGCAATCAGCAAAAGAAAGCTTGATTTAACCAGGTATATGCTCTTCTCATTTGTGTAGTTGCGAGAGATTGCCATTACGTGAAGCTACTTAGGTCAACTTTTGTTTGTGGTTATCATAGTTGCAACACTAAAGGGGAGGTGGGAGGGACTTCGACATTTTCAATTACCAAAGTCGAGTAATTAATTCACTTTTGACCCCTGACACATTGGATGGGAACACTTGAGGCCTTGTGCAATCATTATTCTCTTTGAACTCTGAATTGAACATATGAGCATGTAAATTGTGGCTTCTTGCTAATTCATGCTTCCATTGTGCAGAGTTGAATTCCTTGTTCTTGATGAATCTGATAAGCTATTTGAGCTTGGCTTTGTGAAGCAGATTGATTTTGTTGTTAAAGCATGCTCAAACCCATCAATAATCAGATCATTGTTCAGTGCTACTTTACCTGACACAGTTGAAGACCTTGCCCGTACATTGATGCATGATGCTGTGCGGATCATTGTGGGCAAAAAGTGAGTGAGTTTCTCATATTACGTAGTGTATATATAGTTTCCAGCTCAGAATCTACTTGCTTCACTATGCACTGAAAAAGTGTTCTAGGCCATTGTCAGAACAGAAAATACTCGAGCCTATACTTGTGTTTCCTGGACATAAGCGGTGTGAGCAAGTATTAACATCGTGCTGAAACCTAAAAAATAAGGCAACAGATCCACAGATGTTAGAATAGGCCACCCTCTAGTGGATGAAATATTGGGCTGAGGTGTTGTAGGAAATACCAACGGACCACTCTGAAACCATAAGCAAAGGTGTCCTTTATGAGAGCCATGCATGAATCCTTGACGCCCTTCTGTATAAAGGAAGTTCGCGTCCTATTTATTTTTACCTTTTGCAATTCAAAAGAGTTTTTTCTCCCATCTCATTTGTGCCTTTTGATGCTTCCTTCAAATTGGCCGCAGTAATTAGCATCCCCATGTGAAGTTCCTGTAATAAGTTAAATATTCAAACTCATGAATTTCATGTTGTGAATAATCTTTTGCATAATTGTCTTTAATTTTGTTACAGTTAATTATCTTATTTTCTATCTATTTGATGCGTCTCGTTTGGGTGTACCCATGATTGCTTATCTGGTAGTCCTTGGTTCCGTTTTGTTTTACTTTGCTCTTATGCCTTCTCTAGAACATTACCTTAATCAAATAACCATATAGTGTACCAAGCTTTGTCCCTCTGTGTGGGTGGCAACGCAAGCATTTGTATATATACTCTATTTTTTTTGGTTTGTTTCAATCATATTTTTGTTTAATGTCATGCTGTGTTAAATGTTTCATTAGGAATACAGCTTCTGAATCTGTAAAGCAAAAATTGGTTTTTGCTGGAAGTGAAGAAGGGAAATTTCTTGCACTAAGACAGATTTTTGCAGAGGTATGGAATGTTGGGCAGCAAGAAATCCTTTAGCTCTTGAATTTTTGATTACCTGTAATTGCAACTAATTCTGAACTGCTAAGTGGAGCTTCTGTTTCAAGAAAATAGCTCTAATGGCTGCTGTCTTTGAGTCTCAGTTTTCTTATTTATATTAGAAATCATTAACCATAGTTTTTGCTATTCTACCTCGAGATACCCACTGGCCTACCTTTTAAAATCTCCCAAATTTTTTATGTTCAAAATAAAAAAAGATTAGTAACAGTCTTCGGAACAGTAGAAATATTTAATGGCTGATTGTATAAGCTATAGCGGTTTTTTGTAATCTGTAAGGAGCTGTATCAGTAAAAAGAATAGCCTATAGGCTATCTTTGTTAGCAAGTTTTCTTTCAAATATTTCTTTGAGGTGCATTTTATATCTTTTGCATTGTTATTATATGAATTAGCCGTGGTTCTTTCTTAACAAATGCTTTGTTGTCTTTGTTTTTTTCCCTGAATAGAGCTTGAATCCACCAGTGTTAATTTTTGTGCAAAGCAAGGAACGTGCTCAAGAATTGTACAGAGAATTGGTTTTATGTGATCTTAAAGTTGATGTTGTCCATGCTGATTTGCCGCAAGCACAGGTGGGTCTTCCCATTGAAGATGGTTGCTACTGGGGTTCCTAGTCAAAAACATTGTGAACTTTAGTTACAGTTCCTAAACTCAAAAATCTAAAAAATACTGTACTGCGCAACTTTGTGATATGAATGGATTTAACTTGGGGTTTGTCTATTCCACTCTCCATCTGTACATTCCTATATCCCACACCTCACTAGTTACTAACTACAAAGTTATATGGCGTGACCCAATTCCAGGACCACCATACTCCGTGTTTAATAAAGTCAATTTTAAACCACATTAATTTATTGATATAAAATTTCATGGGAGTATGGTGGCACAAATCTCAGTGGGTGCTAGGTACAGACTACAGATTCATTAGGAATGTAGTCATATTTGCACCTTCTTCCAATTTTGCAGAAGGATGGAGAAGCTGCTTTTGTAGTAGTACGAGTCTATGAGATCACTGAATGTTTTACCATCTCTTGGTTGAACCATTTCTTTGTTATGTTTACTGGGTGCTTAAATTGTAATTGATTTAATCTTGGATATTTGGACTTTATGCAGCGGGAAAACGCTGTTGATAATTTTAGGGCTGGTAAAACTTGGATTTTAATAGCCACTGGCGTTGTTGATCGTGGCATGGATTTTAAAGGCCTCAACTGTGTGATTAATTATGACTTTCCAGATTCTGCTTCCACGTACATCCATAGAGTTGGTAAGTTGCTCTATGCCTAAAATTTTTGAGTGTGCTTAATTGTGACTGATTCTAATAATTGAAGCGCGTCTTTATTTTATTATTATAGAGCTTTTATGAATTACGCATTTCAATAACATGTTGGAGTGCTTATATTTGTTTCCAAAGGCGACAATCATTGACCCGATCCGAAAACCCAACAAGAAATTAGCGGTTTACGGTTAAGAGGCCGTAACCCATTTATATAATTGTGTTGCCACGCACAGCACAAACCTTGTAGGTTCTTTCGACACTAATCCATTTACTTAAATGGGTCTTAATTTCGTTGAGTTGACACGATAATCTAACCAACCTTCTTAAAAATAAGAATGATCATCGTCATCATACTTGGGTTAATGGATTATACGGAGTAAAACTTAGTTGGGTTACTGTGTTTTATTGGTTGAAAGGATTATTGTTGTTTTATTGGTTGAATGGGTCAAGTGGGTTGAAAATGAACTACTTAAAATAAATGGCTTAAATAGGCCAGGTTGCTTAAAACAAACATTAAATGGGTTGGTTTAGGGTTGAGACGAATGACCTGTTTATGTAATTGGGTCGGGTTCGTGTTGGGAGTGATGACCCATTTAAAGTTGACACGACCATGAACACGATACGGTAATCTGGTTGCTAGATCTAATTTTTTCCAACTTGGTCTTGATGTGAACGTCTTTTAATATTCATTTGACGACAAGACTTTATCTACTTTGGTTTTTGCAATATGATGTAATATGCAATGCTCAAGAAACGTTGTATGCCTTTTTCTTTGTAAAGATGGCAATCAATCGATGTATATCTCAACTTAATTCTATGTTAAGCTTATGCCAGTATTCAATTCCCTCTCTCTTTTAATAAAAGGTAGCCTATGAGGCGCTACGTTAGTATTCTTGTCAATTGTTGCCTAGGACACAACATTCCTTCTTTCCAAATCTTTCCCACCACAGGAATGAATTTAGTTACTTGGCAGATTTTCTTTTTTATTAAAACATTTTGCCTAGGGCAGTAGAGCTAATTTTTCGTTGTGTTGCTAATACAAGAGTATGTATTATAATACGGATACGATACGGTATACGGTTTGAGTTATTTGGCAGATTTTCTCACCCCTAGTGTACATCCGAACCCCCCTTACCCTATCAACAAGACAATCATGTGTTACTGTTTTCGAAAACCTGTTATATTTGTAAATTCCTCATACACACCTAAAAAGTATCAAGCGTTTGCTATTGTTTATGGCCCTCGTGACTTAATAGATGCGTCCTTGTTCTACAGGTCGATGTGGCAGAGCTGGGAGACAAGGAGAAGCGATTACCTTTTACACAGAGGAAGATGTACCCTTTATACGGAACATAGCTAATGTCGTAACGCAGTCAGGTAGCGAGGTGCCGTCATGGATCATGTCCATGCGAAAAACTAAATGGAAAAGGCATACACCACAGAGGGATTCTATATCTGTTGGCCGAAATGATGGAAGGCTGGGTGCAAACTAAGCGAAATTAATCGATATTGTTACAGGTCATATCACATTTAGCATCTATATGTATGACTTAGATTGTACTGTAATATTTAAGGCCAAAAAAGTTGTCCTTTTTGAGTTTAATGAAACTAAATATATTTGTAACATCCATTTTTCTCTAAGTAGTCTTAACTGGCAAAAAATGTCCTCATGCTAGGGAAGGCGGTATCCCGCGCGTCGCGCGGCCTGTTTCAAAATTTATTATTATAATTGAAGAAAAATAATAGGGTTTTTCTACATGGCACCTTGTATTTCTTCGAAATCTACTGGTACCCCTCGCTTTTCAAAATATAACCGTGGTAATGAAAATATTTTAAAATGCCTAAAATGTTTTAATTCGCCTCTTTTAAATGTTTCGTTTATGTATTTTTGATATTTTGCCAATAATTATGTTATTCACATAAATATAGTTTACTCAATCGTAAACATATCTTTTACAAAATTTAAATGTTTGAACACTTGATTTTTAGTAATTTGGGTATTTTAAGAACATTTTACTAAGTTTAGGGGTATCACTGATGTTTTGAAAAACAACTAAACCTAAGGGTGTCACGTAGAATTCGAAAACACAGGGTTATCACATAACAAACCCAAATAATATCATTCATATATTACCTCTAATAAAATACATAAAATTTTAATTAAAACAAATATGTGATAATTAATTATGCATGATCAACGTTTAATTTTATAAATACATTTGTGACGGATCAAATATCATATTAATTAAAATAAAATTTATTAGAATAGTGAAACAGTCAACATTAAGTTCTCAAATTATATCATTTCACAATACATTATGTTCCAAAAATATTTATGTATAACGTGTGATATTTATGTATCAAACATATGAGGTCCAAACTCAACTTATTCAAATGTTTTGACCGAGTCTTGAATGTGCTATGTATCAACAGTAGGTCTCGTGAGAGACCGTCTTGTTGGAGTATGTGTCCTCGACAATATTGCGATCACATATTTAAATCTCATAAAAGAATATGTAAGGGATAATTCGTTTATTTGGTCAACTGGT
>VHZZ01003766.1:91050-101786 GCA_009801015.1 Silene noctiflora
AGTAGACCGATCTAACCATAGAGAGAGTTCGTTAGAACCCGATCTAAGGCTTGACAATGATATTGAGAGGTGGTTGTCTCTAGGCCTAGACATTTATCTTTATTTGCATTTCTAATTTAATATGAATAATTTTGCATGCATGTGTGACCCAAAATACCTAGACTACTTTACCATTATTGTTTTCATCATTTTATTTACAAGTTTTTACCAATCAAACCAATCGACCAAATCAAACCGACCTAGATAGAATTCTCTCCGTAACAACTTATTTAGCAACTCAAGTCTCCTTGTGTTCGACCCCTATTACTACATTCATGTGCCAATAGGGTATTTATCTTTGATTAGGTGTGCGACCGCGTTGTCAGATAGTAATTTAACCTATTCTGGGTGGTGTGACTCTGATTGGGCAGGTTGTTTTCTAACTCGTCGTTCTGTTTTCGGCTGGATTGTTTTCGTTGGTGATTCCCCTGTCTCTTGGAAGACCAAAAAATAACAAACTATGTCTCGTTCATCTGTTGAAGCTGAATACAGGTTTATGGCTGCTGTTCTATGTGAGTTAAAGTGGCTTATGAGTTTGTTTTCTAGTCTCGGCGTCACTGTACCTCGGCCTATGGATCTTTATTGTGACATCAAGTCCGCCCTCCATATTGCCCAGAATCTCGTCTTTCATGAGCGGACCAAGCATATAGAGGTGGAATGTCATTTTATTCGCGATGCTATCTCAGATAGTTTGATTAACCCGTCTCATGTCGCTACACATTCAAAACTTGCCGATATTTTTACGAAAGTTGTAGCTTGATCGCAGTTTTATTTTCTTCTCTGCAAACTAGACATTCTTGATCTCCATGCTCCAGTTTAAGGGGGGTATTAGGGCCGACATAGGCCTCATCTTGTATTGGGTTGTGCCCCAACTCCATCTTGTATAAATATTTCCGTATGCTAATGACAAATACAACACACACAATTAACCTATTCTAATCTCTTAACAATAATCATAAGCGTCAGTAATTATACCATTCAGGACACTAAAAAATAAGGGTATTGCTCTTTCATGTACATGATTTACTCAATCATGTACATAAATTACCATTTTACCCTTTTTATTTCGAACACCCTGCTTTTCAATTTCTTGTTCAATTCAATTTTTCTCCAATTTAACTTCCTCCCTCCACCACCGAACCACTACCCTTGCCACAAACCACCGTCCCTGCTGCCACCACCCCTGCCCTACAACGCGCCACCCAGCCGCCCATTCATCTTGCACCATTTTTTAGCAATACATGAGGTCTGCAATACGGGAGGTTTGGAATGTAGTCAAACAAGGGATAAAAATGGGTTTGGCAAATGACAAATAAGCATTACCCTCCACACTTACATGCTACTGGGAAAGTGATGCGGTAAAAAATTGCAAGAAAATTAAATTTTAAAAGATGATGATATGCTATGAGAACCTTCTGTTGTGTACAACAATTTTTTAATTGAATCCAATAAAATTATTAAAATCCTAATTAAGATAAAACTGATGAATTAAATTAAATCCATCAAAAATTACTATAATTTATTAATAGAATGGGTAGTTATTTGTTTGATATGAAAATTAGGATTCATAATTGAAAAATTCCAGAGAAATTTGATTAAGTTTGGTAAGAACGAGAAGAAAGAAAAATTTGGCTATTCGGTTGAGAGGAAGGGTAGTATTTGGAAATATTAAAAAAAAAAAAAAAAGTTTATAAAAGAGTAAATGTTGTACATAAAAGAGCAATTACGAAAAATAAATATGCAATCAAATAACTAAATGCTATGGAGTACTCCCTAGCATATTCGAACATTTATAAACTCGTAACCGTGAATGATTGGTCGATGATATCCTCAATCTTTTTACAGTAAAAAGCAATGGATACATCGAAAGGGCTCCGTAATTTGGTAAAGAAGATTGAAACGGAGATAGAAGTAGACTTGTTGAACAATTAATCGTCAGTCCTGGCCTTGACAGTGTCTAACATGACAAGACCACAACATATATAATCAAACACACTATTTCGGAAACAACATTTGATTAGCCAACCGACTATATCAGCACATTCATTCCCATTGCCAAACCATTAACATTCACAAATATCTAATCTAATCACTAATCACTAATCACTAATCACTAATCACTATTGAAAATAACCTTCAAAAGGCACACATTTCACTTTAATCTCCGTTAATCACTCTAAGCAAAAACTCTTAATAATTAAGGACGTCGCTGGTATTGGAATAAAGATGGGTGATGTGTTGTCGCCTCCCTGGTAAAATTTTCATAAATCTCTATATTGTCATTGAAAAATTATATGTAAGAGATGATTAATGAGTTGTCGCTTCCCTAGTAAATTTTTTAAAATTCACTAATTATCATTAAAAAGTTTTCAAAATTATACGTAATACTTAACATATAACTTTTCAAAATTATATTCTTGGAAACATATTTTCTAACTTGGACACTAAAACTTGTAATTATTTTCATGTATGTACGATTTTTTTTTTAACATAAAGTTTGGTATAATATGGATTCATATATGACATAAATATATAAAATGACTTGAGCGACATTATTGTACGTGTAACTTCTAAACATAATACCAAACAAATTAAATTTGATATTATTTTTTTAAAATTTACAATAATTATGTTGTTTTAAGTATTTGAATATAATGACTTATTTATGCGAAAAGTTAGTCACTAGAAGTCTAGAACAATTAATTTTATAAATTTCTTGGACAGAAGAATTTATTTAAAATACCTACTCGGATATTTTTGGTGCTAATAATACCCACTCATATATAGTTAGTACACACAGTGATACATATACGTACTCACTAATATTCCAAGGATCTCTTATAATACATCATTTCATCAACATCATTTCCATGGTTATTATAAGTAGAAAACCCTTGCACATGTATTGGTAGTGTTGCTTGAGGAGCCACTCCAGCCACATTATCCTCCGGGTTGCGAAACTCGCCACCGGGCCCACCACCCACTTCTTTACAACAAAACACATCATAATTACTATTATCATACCACATCATTTCATGTGAATGTTGATGATCATATTTATTAATACTAGTACTATAGTTATAGTTATTATGATCATAGGTATAATAATAATTATTATTATTAATATTATTAATATTATTAATATTATTGTTAATGATGGCTTGGTGCAACCAAATTTGAGACTTCAAAAACTTGACATATTCAATAGTATGCTCCAACATAGACACGGTGTCCAGCTTAGCACCACCAGGGACTAAACTTTGCAAGATTTTGAAGCGGTCACTAATTCTATGCCTTCGTTCTCGGGCTGCTATGCTTTGTGGGTCGGTCGAGAGCTTGACACCGCCTTTGTTACCCTTCTTCTTGCCATAATTACTAGTAGTGTATTTGTTAGTAGTATTAGTATTAAGCTTTCTTGAATGACTAGTAGAGGAAATAGAAGAGTTCATAATTTGAGATGATGATGATGAGGAGCAGGAGGAAGACTTGTTAGTAGGGTTATATAAAGGGTAGTCCATAGAGAGGAGGGGACTAAAGCCTAAGGGTAATTGTATTATCCGGTTTCTAGTTAGGGAAGAAAATTGGGTTTTGAGGCATGTGACATTTATAGCGTGGAGAGGAGAAGAAACAGTCATTTGATTTTGAGGGAAATGCAAAAAGTTATCCCTTTGTACTATTTGAGTGATCATAATTTGTGAAATTCATAAGGAGTAATATATAATTAATGACCAATGAATGGACCTGTCAAACAGGTCAGACGGGTTAGGTCTTAATACAGGTCGCGTTGAATACGGTCTCGTTGAATATAGATCGGGTTATATGAGTCTCGGGTCGAGTTAGGGTTAGAATTCGGATCAACAAATAGTTTATGACGACTTTTATTTTATCATTTTCCGAACGAAATGTTTTAAAATTAAATCATATTTAATATTAATAATATAATTATATGCATTACTTGCTATACTGGATGAAATTAGTATGACCTATTATGGTCACTTTAAAATGTGCAATCAATAATGGGATATTCGTGGATCCTTAGATTTCTTGATTTTCTATGTTGTACTGAAATTATAAGGTGTACCCCTGAACTCTACACATACATTAGCTTATAGCACGACCTTATTTATTGTCTTTACTAATTTAATTTTTTAATTGACCTATTAAATCGTCAATTTACCATTCCAATTATTCGATAACCTACTCATTTACTTCTTAGTTCACCGAATTATCCATTAACCCACCAAATAGTATACAAATCTAACTAAAAATTCATCTAATCTTCGATATCATGTCATGAATCATAACGTATGTTTTTAATAGTATTTTGTACTTATTAAAAGTGATTTACGATGTTTCTTATATAGGATGGTGATATAACATCAATGAGTCAAAATAAAGACCAAAGTACGGTTGTTTGATAGTGATTAAGTTAATGGAGAGTTAAATGAGGTTATGATGAAAAAATGAGTAAGAAATTTAAGGGTACAATAATGTAGAATATAAAAACGGAAGGGGTACAACATAGAAAACTGGAAAACTCGGGTGTACAATGTAGATTTTCTCATCAATGATTAATACTTGGTACTCCGTGTTAAAGACTAGATTATGTAATCGCTCTAGATAAGTGATAGTGTCAAATAGAGTCTAGTCAATTAAGTGTGGTTAGCCAAATAACGTAGCTAAGTTAGTAATTTTATAATAAGATTGAGAAGGTTTGGGTTATGTATGGAGTTTGCATTTCTAGTAACTTAAACCTCAATTTTGCAACCCTTTTGATAGAGCTTGTCATGGTCGGTTGAAACAAGTAGTATTGTACAAGACTTGGAGTCAACTCAAAGTCAACAAAAGTCAATGCCGACCGGTCAACAACATAGAAGTGGGGTCAAGCCTCCAACATCCTGACCCAAGCTAAGAAGGACGAGGTATATAAGTCCTAGGGAACCCCAAGACACGGAGTTGAGATGGAAGAAGGATAGAGTGAAGACAACTTTTGAAACTCGAAGATTGTCAGGCTTCAACCGCAGCCTGTGGCCACTGTAGCTGCCACGTCTTTTAATTTCCATCTTCTGCGTAATTGGACTCCCAAGACCGTGTTTTAACCTAGGGAGAAGTGAAACCCTATATATACCCAACATTTTGAGATCAAAACATTGTCTACTTTTGTGAAATATCTTGTAATAATTAGAACTTAATCCTTGTTTAATTAATGTTAATCTTTCGTCATTTTGTAGGTTGTAACATGATTATGGAAGGCTAAGCTTCATTTACTTGGTGTAATTCATTCCAATTTCCATTCCAAAGCTATTTTATGAACCTCTAATCATTTCTCTTTCTTAATTAATGCATTTCCTTTATATTCATTGTTTATGTTGGATTTATATGTGTTAGAATTGATCACTCTTGCATGTTGATGTCCAATTAGGTACATATTCTAAGTGGGTTGGTTAAATATTGTTTGGAATTAGTAGAAGCATCCTCTTTTGTTGCCTAATTGACTTAAAGATTGCATCTTTAGGAGAAGGTTGTGCATGCATGCCTTTGTTAGGTGATTTTCATTTAATAAAATACATATTCTATCTTTGTTCAATTGGAATTGTTGTACTGCTATAATTTGCTTTTCATGTGTATTTTTTATGCATGTTTCCATCTTAGAAGGACCTCTCACATGGGTTAAGGTGTTTAGTTATCATCTCTCGAACATTTGTGTAACAACCCGGATTATAAAATAAAAAGAATAACGTAAGATAAATGATAAATCAGAGTATAATAATGATAACAAGATCAAGGTGGCGGAAACACCTGACCAATCCGAATCGATACTAAATCCAAAAACAAAATCTATACATTATTCGAGGGTTCTCAAACAAAAACAAACTCCTAACAATATATTAATTCGCTTCGCACATTCCCCAGCAAGCATCAACCAGTCAGCAACAATCTGAACAACCTGAGAATGGGGGGTCGATAATCAGTCGGGAGTAACTAGATGCTTTCCCAGTCATGTTTACAACAATTGAATATAACCAACAATCAATAACAATTTAAATGTAAAACCAGTAAACATGTGAGATCATCTATACTCATGAAAACTCGACACAAAATTATTGTCAAACAATGACATATGAAGATATAAATGCAACATAACAACATAACCAACCATTTAAAATCAATAATGAAATAACCGAATAACCAACCACGGAGCGTATAACAACTGTCTCCACTTATACAAGCATAGTGTATAGAACAAACGCCGTTAGAGCGTAAAACAACTGCCTCTAACTGTCAGAGCGTATAACAACTGCCTTTGAATGGACGGAGCGTATAACAGCTGCCTCCATCGATGTGGATCGTATAACTACTGCATCCACGGTACTATGTATAGCGTATATCAACTGCCTATATGTCTAAGACCTGGCCAGACTCTCGGTGCAATAATTGTACACCGAACGACACACGAAGATCAGAGCGTATAACAACTGCCTCTCGTCAATCCCGAACATAGACCTACGACAAATACCACATGGGGTATCGTTTGCTCATTCCGATCGGTATATAAATGATACCTCACGTTCTTTATACAACCAGCCAACAATAAGTTCACAGTATAACTGACTGTACAAACATGCGTGAACAACATCACGACTCAAACCATAAGATAGTATAACTGACTATCTTACTTATCATACGAACAAGATTGAGTAACCCAATGACATAAGCAAGCATAGCGTCATACTATAACTGAATACAACACCATATATGGAACAAGTTTAAACAACCAAGGTTATAGTAACTTTGGTCATAACATAAATTATTGACACGAGGTTACATTTACCTCGACTATAACTTGAGGTTATACTAACCTCAACCATAACTTTGACATGAAAGCTCAAGGTTATACTAGCTCCAACCATAACCTTGAGTCATAATCTCAGGGTTACGTTAATCTCAGCTATAACCTTAACTCGTATTTCAAAGTTATAGTAGCTCCAACTATAACCTTGATTCATGTTTCAAAGTTATACTAGTTCCAGCTATAACCTTGATTCATATTTCCAAGGTTATACCTCATACAACCATAACTTGAGTCACAACGCATGGTTGTACTAGGTACTAGTTTCAGCCATAACTTTGAGTCATATTCTCAAGGTTATACCAACTTCAGCTATAACTCTACGTACCACTCTTGGCCGCACCGTCAAGCCGCCTCTAGGGATTCACTCGTGAACCCTAGCCGCGTACAAGACACCCATATTAACGCATTATCATTATACGTAACGCAATTCAGGCATTAAAACATATGCAAACATATGAAACATAATTAATCATGATAATAAACAATCCATAAGTACCAAATATACAAATCAATCATTAAATCATGTAAATAACATCAATTGTCATAAACACAATTAAAAGAGAAACATCTAGTTACCTTTTTGGCAATTAATGATGCAAATTAATGAAAACTTCTATGAAAGACATGATCATCAAGACTTATCTCCAACACGTGTCAACGTTCCCAAAACCGACATTAAAGAATGACCAAACCCTTGTGATACGCAAATCCTCTTTCAAAAACGCCAAAGGAATGACATCTTCTTCTTTACCCACCAAATAAGAGACCCTAAAGGTAGGTCTAAAGGTCCATATAAATAATCCCCATAAAAATATTTGGAGAAGAATACGTTGTGTGGATAAGAGCAAGAATTGTGAAAGTACAAAGTGGGAGGGCAAGCGAGAAGAATATGTTGTGAGGACACTATCCGTTACAAGCTGAAGACGGATAGTGTCCCTCTCACAATAAGGTAAGTGGGAGGGCAAGTGGGGGAGAAATGGAGCACCCCATGGATAGTGCCACTTGCATATTGTGAGAGGGGCACTATCCGTCTTCAGCTTGTGACGGATTGTGCCCGTCTTCAATGAGAATCTGTGGTCAAAATATAATTTGTCTTTGTGTTTGGAAGAAAAAGAGATGCATAATGATGCGTGCCTTTTTGACGTATTTATTTACTTATTCGGCACGCATTTCTATGAATTTATTGGTTTTATTCTCTTTATTTTCCACCTGTATTTGCTTCTTTGGTTGTTTCGTGTCTTTTGTAGGATTAAAGCTCATTTACGCATTTAAACTCGTTAAATAATGGAGCAAGGAAGAAGTTTAGAAGGCCTGGACGAGTTTGGGAGAGTGAGAATGGAATTTTACACGCTTTGTCTAATGACAATTACTCTTGTCTATTGACATACTACAGCTTGTCTAACGAAATCCTTCCTCTGTCTATCGACGAAGCTTTTATTTATACAACACAGTGACAATCACATTGGAGAAATACTCAAGCTTGTCTATCGAACAAGACGACAAGTCGTCCGACATAGCAAAAAAGTCGTCCTACATCATTCAAGCCTTATCTACCGACAATGCAACCATGTCGGCCGACATCCCCTATCATGTCGGTAGACCAGTTTTTCCTTGATCTTTATTTGCTCGACATAGTACAAGGAACCAAGAAGAGCCATCTTCATGTCGTCCTACATCCATTTTCATGTCGGTAGACCTAGAGTCATGTCGTCCTACATCTGGCATCATGTCGTTCGACCTTGTGCCCTTGTCTATTGACTTCAAGCACTTTGTCTATCGACACTCATGATAGTGTCTAACAACTTGCATCACGTTTTTAACCTTTCAACGCTTAATTGTTTTATTTTTATTTCCTATTTGGGCCGAGACTATATAAACCCTTATAAACATTATTTTAGGTTATCTTTTATTCACTTGAAAACTGAATTACGCTACTTTTCTCTGAAAAACTTTTGGATATAGAAGAATTCTCTTCCTCCATTGTTCAACTGAGATTTAATTCGGCAATATTAATTCTTGCTTTTCGCCTTAATTCTTCTTTGTTAATTTCATTATTCCCTTTTATTATCGTTACTTTTAATTTATGCCTTTTAATCTCTCAATTATTTTCATTATGAATTCTTTCCCTTTATCGTCTTATTCAATTATGATTGCAATTTTCATTATGAGTAGCTAAACCTCCTTTTGCTAGGATTTAGGAGAGCCATGGATTGAGACGGTATTAATGGGTGATTAGATTAGTTGATGTAATTGGTCAATGTTGTTAATTGTGATATTTAATTGTGGTTAATTGGTTCAGTCGACGTAATTGATTAATTGATTTAGCAAACCCCGATCTAAGATCGAAAGCCTGGTGAGGGTTAGACCTGTCACACATATTAGAGTGCCCTAGTAAGTTGCGAGAGCCCGCTAGAAGTATTCTAGGGCGAATAGCGGACCAAGAGGACCTTTTCACTGCCCTATAGACCGGTGATTGAGACTGACCTATGACCCTACCTTTGACCCGTAACAATCTATGATGAACCGATGTCCTAGCTCCTTTCCTCTATATTTTCTTGACTCATTATCTATCTTTAAAATCTTTAGTTTAATGTTTTATTTTAGAACAAAAATCAAACAAATCTCGTTGGTTACTTAGACGAACTTAAATTGACATATAGAACGCAATTAGCCTCCCTGTGGATACGATCCCGACTTCCCTCGCTATATTAGTTAGAGACCAGTTGGTTTATTTTTGATATGTTGCGACAGCCGTATCACATAACAATGGAGTCAAAGGGACAAAAGAGAACAAAAGTGAGAAAAGGGGAGAAGAGCTGCAGCGCGTCTCACGTAGGAATAAAAGGAGCTTAGGGTTTTATATTTATAAGAGGATTAAAAGTGGGCTTTGAGTCCATTAGCTCATAGATTGGATTATCCAATTACAAATCGAATTGGATATTATTAAAACGCTTGAAGAGGTTATATAAGAAAAGTAATTATTAAATTAAAATGGTAAAATCGTGCACGGACATTTTAACCCAATCAAAAGTAGACCAAAACAGGAAATAATAATATAGAGAACGGAAGCTATAAAAATATATATCCAAAATACATTAATAAACTTCGAAATAATTAATTTAATAAGGAGCTACCGAATAAATATTATTTTAAAATACGGGGTGTTACAATTTGTCTAGGATAATTAGAAAGGGGAGGAGAAGAAGGGACTACTAGCCTAGGATGGAATGAGGGTAGAATTGCACCAAGTTCTCTTTAATATTGTCATCTCTTTGCATAACAATTGTTTGTTAGTTTGTCTAACTAGTAAAGATCATAACTTTCTCTTAAATCATGTCACCAATCAATTCAATTCTCTTTTCTCTTTGTCCATTACTTGTTTGTCCTTGTTTATAACCACTGTGTGTTTTACAACGGTGATTAGTGAGTCATAGATATTAGTTAGAGTCTTAATTAGTGTTTGATAGTCTAAAAATAGAGTCTTTAGTCTTTAGCACATTCTCTTGGGTTCGATCCTTACTTGCACTATATTACTTTATTAATTAGAGTATTCTAGAGTCTAGTTAGGATTACAAATTGTTCATTTGGTGGCTAAATCGATTAATTAGCAGCACTAGGTTTTCACATGTCAATATGCTAATCAAATTTTGTGTATGCTCGTTTACCTTATATTAGCTAGTCGTTGGGCTCGTCGCATAGACGTTTCTCGTTTGCAATGTCTTTATGAATAATTCAATTATGCTTAGATGCACTATTATTAGATTGATGTACTATCTAGCATGTGCGGATTTAAAGAGGGTGATGGGGTGAACCATCACCCCCATTAATCTCTAAAAGAAAAAAA
>VHZZ01003775.1:38730-61037 GCA_009801015.1 Silene noctiflora
TTCTATATTGTTTTTCGTTTATGACCATAAATCGCAGGACAAATTTACGTTATAGTCCTTAAATTTTAGGGTTTTATACGGATATTACCCTTTAAATTGGTCACCAAAAGGCGGCTTATATAGTGAGTAATTACTGAATTACAGAATTATGTCAAAACAATAATAGCATAATCAGTTATAAACCGTAACTCATTGTGTAATTATGAAGGGATATACATCTTAACAGACAAATACTTCGTAAAAGATAGTTCCATAATATCTAATTGCCTATAATTTAATCATGTTATTTGGAGATCTTACCCACAACCAAATTTATAAAAGTGCTAAAACACTAACCAACCAATGAATGAATTAATGGCAAACAAAATACATAGCTAAAAGCTAATTACAAAGCAGCCTTGATATACAATTCACCAATTCTGTCAGTTTATAGCACAATGAAATTGGATGTGCCGCACAGAATTATGTTACTCGTTTATGTGAATTATATGCGAACACCATATAAGCATTGATTTAATTAATATAAACACACAAAAATATGAAAGCCTAATTTTAAACCAAATTAATCCCAAATAATTTAATATGAAGGTAGGTCTGATACCACTTGTTAGATTTAATCCGAATAGAGACCATAACTTCACACTAAATTACTCGGTATAAACTGTAGAGCGGAAGCGTATCTGATTACATGACGAAAGGTAGGGATGAACCGCCTGAAGGGACGGTCTTCGAATTAGGTCTTCTAGCAGACACACATAGCGACATGATCTCTCTACTGATGGATGCGGAGAGATTAAGTTATTGTGTGCTACTAGAGACCATCACCCAGGTAACTTCTCCTTACTCTAATACGCCCATCATGCATTAGAAACCTAATGGGTATCTACACAATTAAGATATCTGGCCCATACTTTATAAGACGTAATTAATTATGCCCGTATTATATATCATCCGGATGGATCACTATATTGGGCTAAACATAAACGATAGCAAACAAATACAACCAGTATAATGGTGTGTCCACATAAATAGTATTTGACCCAATATATTCTTACACAACCGTCTTAAAAAGGGAGGCTTACTTTTTAATATAATTACTACGTATATATTAATTAATAAAATATATAACAATATGTGGAAAACAGTTTTTGTGTAGCGAATTTCCTTGGTATTTATATCCGTTTAAATTAAAGCCGCCGGTGATTTCCTTGTAACACGATTCATTTAACATAATATTAGCATAAGATCGTCTTACTTGTTACGGAGTACAAGAGACTAATAGTTGCGTAGAAGAGGAAGGATGAAGAGTCTTTGAAAGAGCAGCGTATATGTTTGATAATTCCGGTCAGTTGTTGTGGTGCGAAAATCCCGCAGGAAATCTTCAAACATTATTATTTCTTCTTAAATACCAATCATTAATAGGCTAGAGCAATGTATCATGTATGTTACGGTCATAGGACGTACTTAATTTATATCACAAATTCTCATTGAAGACGGACACTATCCGTCACAAATTGAAGACGAATAGTGCTCCTCTCACAATATGCAAGTGACACTACCCATTGGATGCTCCATTTTACCCCACTTGACTTATTGTGTGAGGGACACTATCCGTCTTCAACTGTCCGTCACAAGCAAGACGCTTTGAATTTATAGTTGGTGTATCATAGATTATGTACACTTAATCAACTGCAATAATCCTTTATAATTGATGTTTTAACAGTACGATTTTCTTAATGTACTCCGTAATACGGTTTACTTTTTTCCTATGTATATTACAGTTTGATCATTGTTGTTAAAAAAAAAAAGAAAAAAAAAATCCTCACAAAAGTCACAAGACCTAAGTTTTTTTTATTTTAAATTAAATGACTTAGTTTGTTAATGAATTCATGTTCTAAAAGTTTTGTCACTTCAAGCTTGATAGACCGTCTCATATAAGAATGGAAAATGAGTTAGAGTCACCGGGTAACACTTAATCTCGACGCCACCCTATAAGAATTAGTGAAAATGTTGAACAATGACTTAAACACCAAAAGCAAACCAAAATGACTAAATTGAATTTGGTCGTATCCTAAATGATATGTTAACTGTAAACCCAAAAATAATATGACACGTAACGACTCAACGGAAATCTAATTAGTTGACCCGTTTATCAAGTCTGTTATCGTCCAAGTTGGATAAGATATATAAACAAGTTAATTGCAAGTTATTAGCGACATTCTAAACTCTATAAACAAACTCAATGTTGGAAAATACTAAGACGGGGTCGTCGTAATTGTCTACGCGTATTCGTGTAAGATAGTTCGTAGAGCAAGCAACAAGAATACGTGCTCCACAATTCATGATATGCCACTCTTGTGTTCACTCCGTGATTAGTCTAATGACCTATAGCCGAGTTTAAAAACATAAATTCGAGATATTTCATATGTCAAGTTCGTAATTTCATATGACGTATAATTTACGAGTAACACTCCACCGTGTTGGATTGTTGTTAGATTAAAATAATCAGGTAATATTATATCATGCCGAATATTAAAATTTTGGAAATTTTTAATTATAAAACTTTGTTGGACTTTTTTAGTTTGTCATATAAAATTATTAAAATTATTAGTTCGCTTTTGGCAGGTTTTCTCCCCTGTAACTGCCAATATTGGCTCCGTCACTGTTAATTTGAGTAATTTGAGTGAGATAGAGGTGATTGCTTTGCTTAGAAATTTGTATCCCTACTATAAATGGATGAAGTTTCATCATCGTATTTTTGATATCTTAGGAAAGATCCGTTGACCTCCAGTAAACGTATTGGGCCATAGAAATGGAAAAGTGGGCCCAACTTCTATTAATAGGGCTTGTTGACCCAATTTTACAACGGGCTTCAATATTTCTATTTTGCTTTTTATTCGGCTTTTATTAGTGGGAGGGCCGTAATAGATTTATAGAGATCTGACCATGATTAGCTCATTTCAATTCAGTTCAGCTATATTGAGCTCATCTCTTCACAAATTAGGTTTTACTTCAGCTCCATTTAATTCTGCTCAACTCAATTCAATTCAGTTTAGTTCAGTCTAGCTCCGCTCCATTCAATTTAATTCTTGTAGTTGCATAATCATTTTTACAGCTGGCAAAAAGAAACCATATGAATCAAAATGTGAACCTGAAGTTTTGATATGCATGGAAGACCTAAAGTTTTGATTATAGTATTGTGAGCAGGGATATTAACGGATATGACATTAATTAGTGCGTTATCAACGAGGGACAGCACAGTACATAGAGTGTGGAAGGCATGCGCGGCGTTACTCACATGAGAATTCATTCTCCATCAACAATTATTTACTAATCATCTAGCTAGCATGGCCAATAATACTTTATTTGATGGTCACTCATTAGATGGTACGACCTTGGTTACATAATGAGACGTGTTTCGTAGAGCATGAACCACGTGTGAACCCAATCCAATCCAACCCAACCCATAAACCACTACTACCGGTCCAGGCCCATTCTCACTCTTCCACGAATATTCTTTCAACATGACTTGTTTCCTAACCTCATTTGACTCTTATCAATAACTTGTTTAAGCTTTTAATGATTGAGATTGAAACTAGCAAACCACATCCACGTTTGCCACCATTTGACACACTATTTAGTAGATTTCGGTACAAATTGATTGAAAATATCTGAATTCACAAAATTATTAAGAATCAAAAATACCATCAACAAAATGTTATTACCAAAACAGGAGTATATTGCTAATGCTCTGCCACGTAATCAAGTGAGATTACCTTCGTATGATCTAGTCTAGTATTTTATGATGAGATCTTTTGTATTTTTTTGGTAAAGAGGAAGTAATAAAAGCGAATATGATATTCTGGATGGTGAGGTAAACGACAAATGATCCACTTACAAGTTGGGCCATGTCTGACAAAAAAATAAGAATATAAAGATTAAAAGTTTAGAAAGGCCTAGTAATTTGGCCCACATAAATTTATATAGCTGTACTTTTGTTGTTTGGCCCAAAAAAAAAGGTATCAAATTTGTATGGTTGGTGACCCTTTACTATTCACCAATGCTCTTCTAAGTTCAAAGTCCTTACTCTTTCCTGCCTACCTGATTACGTAATTAGTTGCTCATCTTTAGTCGGTATACAAGATTATTGTACACTTTTGACCAAGGAGTTTTTTTTTTTTTTTTTTTTTTTTTTTTTAAATGCTAAACATTTTGAAACAAACTTTAGGTCAAAAGTTATTAAAGAGTTATTCATTACCAACAAAGTTGGAAGCATTGAAGAATCACCAATTATATATCGAATTATATGGTCTCATATCAAGGGTGTAACCAGAAACGAAATTTTAGAATAGAAACTATTCTTCTTTTAATTTAGTATCTATGTTAAAACGACCTAAGTTTTTGGAAGTTTAAGATTGCAATTGCTATCCCTTGGTACCATGTAGCTCCACGCTTCCACCCTATCTCATCATAAGACCGTCTTAAACAATACTTACAAATAACGAATTCAACATGAGACTATGTAGTACAGAAGTATGCCAGAAATGCAATTGAAAATGTACGGTAACCTCATTCAGACCCAAAATCCTAGTTTTTCATATGCATGAAATATTAATGAGACTTGTGTTGACTTTTTTTTGTCAACATTAAATATAAATATAAATACTTATTTTATTTTATTTTATTTAGTCATTATGACCGAAGAAGTAGACAAAATAAAGAAACGAACACGGAGTGTTAAAAAAGTGACATGTGGCCCATTTGATGAAGTGCCACTTTTATAACCCACTAACGTAAAAGTGGGCCAACTCCAGCCAAAAGTATTAACCTATCAATTGGCAAAGACTATGGGCCTAACCTTTTTTAAATCTTAATAATATTCTTCTCATTTTTGTTATCTTTATTCTAGAAACTAAATTTTTTTGAAAGAAATTGAATTGAATCGAATGAATCGGAGCTGTGTTGAATGAAATTGAAGAAAAACGTTAATTTGTGTAAATATGAGTTTAATTGAACTAAATTAAAATAAATAAAGTTGAATTTAACTAAATAGAGTTGGGTTAAGTTAACTGAAATGAGTTAAAATTAAACAAAAAAAGGGCCTTAAAATCGATCATGTTGTGAGAAAAACCCTAAAAACAATTATAAATTTTAATCACAAGTATAATATTAGAATCATAAATTTATGAGTTTATAATGCCTTTTCTTGTCTTATTTTATCAATGTCAAAAATTTTATTATACTTTTTTTGATTCACTAATACTTATGGCGATTAAAATAGTATTCAGAAAAATGAAAACATAATATACGAAATGATGAGAAGAACTATCACCCCATAATTTCATGTAAAAGGACTTTTACTTTATTAGGGATACTATTGACTAATTACTTTAGAAAAGTTTGTTTTAGAAACCACGCTATAATTTTATTGCAATAACTTTTAAATCAGTAAATCTCGTATATGATGGTCCTATAACATAGGCTTAGGCTAAATAAAAGAATAAACCAAATTAATCCCACTATATTCTAATTTAGTTTGAGAACGTATTATTTAAAATGATTACCTATATATTTAAATTTGTCAGTTATTAATATAAAATATTAGATTATTAAAATAAATATGTATTTTACATATTTTTGTAACTATACATAATTAGGCTTATTATTATTTGTTTGGTATCATGCATAAGACTATCTTAGGTCACAATTTATGCTTTTATATTAACCATTTTTTTTTTTAAAAAAAAAAAAATTATTGGATGGTCTACCTTACTTAAAGAGACCTAAACACAAAGGAGTCCACAAACCCATTTCCCACTCTTACCTTTTTAAATGCATTATCATCATACCATAAATTGCTTAGACTCCAAGCTCCTCTTTCAAATAGGTCTAGTTATTTTCCATCAAACACAAACAAACACAAGACAACACAAAACACAACCAAAATCTCCCTTTGGTTTCCACAAAAAAATTATGGCACTCAAAATGGCCATATGTTGCTTCACTAATACTTTAGAAAACAAAGATGAAGTTGTACATCCTAAGCAATCATCATCATCTCTTTCTCCTCAAAGATTATCCTTTGTAGGTGTAAGTAGTAACCTTGGCTCTCAATTCACCATAGATGATCTCTCGAATTCGATACCGGGTTCAAATCTTCATGTTTTTAGCCATGATGAGCTTAGGTTGATCACTAACAACTTCTCCTCTAACAATTTCCTTGGAGGTGGAGGCTTTGGTGCTGTGTATAAAGGTTTTATAGGTGATCAAGTTCGGCCCGGGTTAGAGGCCCAATTTGTAGCCGTTAAGGTCTTGGATTTAGAAGGAACTCAAGGCCATAAAGAGTGGTTGGTAAGTGACTGCTATAGTCAGTGCGCACTCAAATTAACGACAGTTTTTCAAATGTCATCTAGCTGCTTACGTTTTATAAAAATATTAAACGTAAACAGCTAGCTAATAAATAGAGAGGAAGTTTGTGAAACGGATCCAGTCAGCTCATCTATTAGAGAGCTGGGTCCGTTTTATAATAATGAATCATACAACCGTCTTATACGATAATTTACACTAAAAATAATCTAATTGATTTATTTGAAATAAATTTGTTGTAGGCTGAAGTGATATACCTTGGGCAATTAAGACATCCACATTTGGTGAAACTCTTTGGTTATTCATGTGAAAATGATCAAAGGCTCTTGGTGTACGAGTACATGGCTAGGGGCAATTTGGACAAACAACTTTTTAGCAGTAAGTATATGCTTTCTTTTTTCATACAAGAAACATGGAGCAAATTGCAAAAAAAATTGTTACTTTATTTTTATCTTTTTTTCTTTATGCTAAAATTCCAATTTTACCCCCCACCAACCTCAATTTAGCCTTTAATTTTATGAAATGTGAATGCAGGGCATTCTGTTACTTTGCCATGGTTGACAAGAATCAAAATTGCCTTAGAAGCTGCAAAAGGCCTTGCTTATCTCCATGATCTTAATAAACCGGTCATTTTTCGAGATTTCAAGGGTGCAAATATTTTACTCGATTCTGTAAGCTATAATCGTTCGATCATTTCTTTATGTTTTCCTTATTTGGGTCTCATCACGCTCAGACTCTCAGCTATTTATTTATGTTTTAGGTAGGTAGAAATTGTTTTTTCTTTCTCACCATGCATGTTGCTTTTTCACTTTCTGTATTTTTTTATGCATATCCGAGGCTTGCCTTGCCTTGCCCTTCCTGCCGCCAAAAGCAAATGTAAAAGAAAATAATGACTAGAAGTATTAAATTAAATTATTCATTTAATTTTTTTTTTTTTTTTTTAAATTCCATAAATGTTTGTCATATAGGGAGTCTAACATTTTGTTTACATGTATTATGTAGAACTATACAGCAAAATTATCAGACTTTGGGTTTGCTAGAGATGGACCAGAAGAAGATAAGAGTCACATTTCTACCAAAAACATTGTGGGCACCAATGGTTATGCAGCACCTGAATATATTATGACCGGTAATTTATCGATCCAAATGTTACGTGCTATGTCGCTCAGACTCGACTATAAATAATGATTGTGCACTAGACTATGTTTTTAAAGTTTCCAATTATTTACGTACGACTTAGAAAAAAATTGATAGTCCACCAAGCACTATACTACATCTTTTCCGTTTTTCCGGGTTAAAAGAGTTAAAAAGGTAATTCTGATGTTGTCGGGTTTACACTTATGTTTCATAAGTACAAAGTGCTAATCAAAGAAAATGGTTGTTTTGATGTTGTCCAGTTTTGAACATAGGTTATAAATATTAGTGATTTTATAAGCTAAATTAACTGACATCTACATTTACCAGGTCATTTGACGACAATGAGTGACGTATATAGCTACGGAGTAGTCCTATTAGAGCTACTAACAGGCCGTAAAGCCTTGGACAAGATGAGACCCAAGAAAGAGCAAAACTTAGTAGACTTTGCTAGGCCACAACTGAAAGACCCTCGCAAAATCGAAAGTCTAATGGATCCAAGACTCGAGGGAGAATACTCAGTCGAGGGGTCGAAAATCGCAGCAATGTTGGCATACAAATGCCTTAGTCGACATGCGAAATCAAGGCCGAGAATGAGCGCTGTGATCAAAGTGTTGGAACCGCTTTTGGAGCTCAAGGACATGCCTAATGTAGGGTACTTTGTGTATGTTGCACCTAATGAAGGTCATGTGAATAGCAACAAGAAGCAAGTATTGTGTGATGGTAAAAAGAAAGAGGAAGATTCAACTGTTGAAGTAGATAATAATGTAAATGGTGAAAAGGTGAAAAATAATGTGAATGGTGAAAGGGTAAATAATATGAATGGTGAAAAGGTAGAAAATGAGAAGAGACAGAGGAAAAGAGATGAAAGAAGAACATTAAGATCGGTTGCGGTTCACTCCGATACTGCTCTATACAAAGTCCGTCATGATTAAATGGAACAGATGAAGTATTATTTATTATTAGTTTGTGTTAAATTAAAACTTTCGCCTTGTATATATATTTTCAATTTGTTATTATTTGCGTACATGAGCTCACTTGATATCAATTTGAATAATATATGCGAAGTACATAATAAACAAGGGTTATTAATTGGATTCGCTTACCTATCGTGGTAAATTAGATTAATTTTATTTTTGTGGGCATTTGTTTCAAATTGGTTTGATTTAGTTCAGGTTCATTTCAGCTCATTATCATGTTAATTATGTTTGAGTTGTACGTTTTGAATAGATAATAAGATCAGAAAATTCACGCGGTACTTCCGAGATTTATCGATTTGCATGCACGTGGATCTTAGTTTGTACTTAGGTAAGTGGATAACGATGATTAGTTTTGAAACTTGCTTAATTTGGAGTAGAAAATAATTTGAAGCCAATAATTGGAAGAAACAATTGTTTAATGAAGATTTGTTAGTGGGTGAAAGCTAAGCTACTCTACATAAAGGTAGTTATTACTTCACTCGAAAGAACAATCTTCAAAAAACCTAATCTTAAAACTTGTGTATAAACTAGAGTATAATATAAGAGATTAATTATAAGTTGATTAGTTATGTCACTCACCTAACAAACATCTTTACCAACAAGATGCCATACTAATTACTCCTTTCTAAGCACTATACTAGGTTGTAGACCTTGTATTTAACCTTGGTGTAATGAATTAAAACTTAAAAGTGACAATTTTACGATAAACAGTTATCTGTTAAAAATTAAAAATAACCACTTTAAAAAAATACTCATTTTATAATAACAGTCACATTTTAACATAAAATAGTTAATTTTGCTATAAAATGGTGACTTTTTAAGTGATGGCAACATATAACAGTGTTGTAGTATAATTTGTGTACTTTTTAAGCACCATACTAGGTTGTAGGTAATCACCCTAGCTTGTGGATTAGGCTAATTAGTTACTATTAGTCTACTAGTAATACACAGTAATTGTTAGCTAGTCTCCCGTTATGTTATTAATGATTTACGTTAACCATATAATCGTTATTAATGAGTTTTGCATGTGTTATCCGTGATTGACACTTTGATATATCAAGTTTCGGACGGTAGATTTTATTTATACGCTTGATTGTACCTTATTCTTAAATCAGTTAATTATCACTGAGAAACAAATGATCGATACAGATACATGCGATCCGATGATTTAAATGTTGGACAAGAAAATGTACTTGTTAGAAACTCGACAAAATAATGTTGCGAATTTATTGGTATGGGTTGGGAGAAAGGAGAAATTAGTGGTGGTCCAAGTATTTCAATATCACAAAAGGAATAATAGGATTCAATAGAGACAATAATAAGAAAAAGAAAAAATGATATAACAAGGCATGAACATGTTACATGTATATATATATGGACAGCAAACAGACACAGTACAGGATTTGGACAATACGTGTCATATATAGTGCATGTATTGCTGGAGAAAATAACGTATAGATACTATAGTCGACGGAGAACCCAAGGATCTTGTGTCTCCACACGAAATTCTGCAGCTTGGGAGCTTAGGCCCTGTTTTTTCCGACCGAAATTAGTAGAGCTGAATTGAACTTTACTGAATGGAGCTAGAATGGAGCTGAACAAAAGTGAATTGAAATTAAGCTCGAAAGAACATAGCTTTTAGTCTATACAGCTTGAGGTTGGAAGTCTCGTGTCCGGAGATAGGAATATATTAGTGAATAGAATACCATATGGAGTCATTTGGAATGATGTTGTTGTGACCACTCTTGAAACCCAAGACCTTGGCAGGCCACTAGATAGGAATATCAATATTCGGGTTATTACATGATCGACTTAATTTAGGGTCCTATTTTTAAAATTAATTTATACAATTTACGCAATTCACTATATAAGAAGATTGATGAGGCCTCAAAAGCCAACTAATTAAGAATCGCTCTTTGACTTGACGATACTACGTAACTATTCTCCTTAAATTAAAGTTGATTAATAGAAATGGAGGAAGAATGGGAAAGGTAGCACATACATACATGATACATACATGAAACGTAAATGAATTACGTAGGTCTAAAATCTAAAGTGAATATTATATTTTATATTATCATCGTTATTATACATTAAAAAAGGGAGAATATAATGTAAATAAGTAATGGAAGACAAGATTAAAAGACGTTTGAATTATCTAAATGACAAAATAAAAGGAGAGAAACACGCAGTCTACGCATTCAGTAGTCAAATGAAGTACATGTGCCGGTCTGCCGGCCAAGTTTACCATTACTATATCAACATTGGATAACATGTTGCATGGCTGCCAATTGGGTAGCTTGGATTGTGTTAGTATGAAAATATGACAACCCGCCCCGATATTCAATATAACATGTCCCCATCCGAATATATATTCTTGTTTTGATTATCATCAAGTCAGCTTATCAGCTATTTGATGGTCTATTGCTGTGAGTTATTTCGAGTTAATTCAGATTCAGTTTGAGATAGAGTATCGTAAATGATAACCAACCATCATTTGTGATTCAGTTTGAGATAGAGTATCGTAAATGATAACCAACCATCATTTGTGATTCAGTTTGAGATAGAGTATCGTAAATGATAACCATCATTTGTTCATCTTTGTATCGTTTTCTTAGTTAAAATATCAAATTTTATAGGGTTTTCGACCATTTGAATCGGATTTTCTAACGTTTCTTCATCTAAGTGTAGCCAGGTCGACCTATGTTATCAGAATAATCATGATAATTAAGAAACTAAGCAGAACGCCTCAGAAATCACTAGTATTAGTGAACTGACGCGCATTCGTATGCCGAGGTAAAGCTATGATATTGATCACCACGTATCCGTAAATTACGTCCATGTCATTTTACTATTACAAGTCCCTTTAAAAACGACTTTTATAGTGTCATTAGTCGCACTTTTGCACTTTTTATTCCAAAATGCGTTTCATCTTTGGCTAATAATGCTGCTAATTTTTTGAAAAATTTGGCCATATTTTATAAAGTTAAAGTAACGTTTATATAATGCAAATATCACATTCATGCGTAGCTATCCAAAGGGGCCGAAATTTCTGGTCAAATTGATTGGCTCAACCCCAGCCAAACTATACAACCAGGCCATAGGTTTTTCAGCAGCTTTCATTGGACCGAAAAAGCCAAGCCCTGCAAAAGATCGGGCAATGGGCAACAGGTTTGGTGCATTTGGTCACCTCTATTTATGATCAATGGCCTACGCCTACGGTTGCTCCAAAGAGGAGCAGAAGAGTCAACATATATCAACACCAAAATCATTGATAATAGTACAAAATTTGATCTAGAAAAAAAAAATGTTTCCCACAATTTACTTTTTTCTATAATTCTACTTTGCAAACTAAATTTTCTTTCTTTTAGAGTCAAATTTTACCATCGCGAGTACTGGAGATGCCCACCAGCATTTTTCCTCTATTACAACTCTGAATAACACAGCAAAATGAGGAAAAATGTTACAGTAAATGTGTCTCACCAACACAGATTGAATCTATCATCAAGGACTAAGCGAAATCTAGAGAAAAGTTGAGTTGTATGGTGGGCAAGTCACGCGACGCTTTCAGAGTTTCAGCATTACATTCATGGAATTACTGCTTCCGGGAATTTACACCTGCTCAATCAAAAGTACTGTATGAGATTATCTTACATATGAATATCCATCTATTAACCATTTAATTGAACGCCAAATAGATAGGCATTTGAGTTGGTTTCACATGTGATCCGTCTCATATAAGACTACTGTAAATTTTTACCTCATGTTCTGGGGACGAAACACAGAATGGCTATGTACATAGAAGACAAAACCCTGAAACATTGAAGAAAAATCAATAATCTTCTATAAAACACTGAACGGTGTTCAAAGTAATCAAGTACATGATAACTAACCTATGCTGGACAAAAAACATCAGCCAATAATTAAGGATAGAACGGAACATCAGCCAGTTGCTCCGGTAAGAACCATAGATAATGCTATCGGAAAACCAGACTTCCGTTCTGCTGTTGTCTCAAGTTTACTATAAGGGATTGATAGAATGCTTTGAAGGCCTTGGTGTCATTGTTCTGCAAAATAGACATATACGACCGTACATTTGTAAGAGCTTAAAGAAGAGTCATAATCAACCAATTGAAGTGCCGGTCTTCCTTGACTATAGTATGCCTTTTATGAGGACGTCTTAGTGTGAGACCAACCCAAATACATTTAAGGCAACATTACCCTAATGATTTCCGTTTAAGGCAGGCCTAACGAGCGTCAGATATACTTAGCCTTACCACTATGCTAGAAAACACACAAATTAGCACAGAGAAAAACGTTTCATGCCAGTCAACAGTTTAATCAGCCATTCTACGTTATTCCATCATGTTCTGTACCCCAAAGCCATGGAACGATAGGCCTTTGGCTCCAAATCTAAATAATCATCATCATTTGGTATTCAACATTTGATTTAATTATGTGGGTAATTTAGACCGTTTCAATATGGGACGGTCTTAAGTAAGTGTTAGTACCTTAGACAAACTAGCAACCTGATAGTGAAGCACATTTTAGCTAAGGGAATAGAATGAAAGAACAAAGGGGAAGAAAAGGCAAAAAACAAACCGACCTGCAGTTTCTGGTGATATTGCTGAGCCAAATCCGGAGGGCAATGTGCAGCAAGAAAACCCTTCGATACAAACTGAGCAACAAAGTTCTCACCAAATTTCTCATACATTACCTTCTGGGCAGTGATTATTTCTCCAAATAATGCAAGCTGACAAAGAGTAGAATTAAGGATCTTAGCATCAAAAATCAAATATCAAATACAAGAAAACGTCGGGAAAAAAAATTTCAAATACCAGAACCCACATTGTGGCCTATCCGGTCACATAATCTTTCTAGTTTTTAATTTACTAGGAGTACAAACCAACATACATTCAACTATCAAGACAAAATGCATGGCAAGTATATAATCAAAACAAGGAAAGATAAATTGATAATCATGTCAATAATCGAAATCTTTACTGAACTATTCATTCTCTCCGGAGCTTCCTTTACAAAATCCTCATACCAAGTACAAACATGGAAGAATTGAAGACAACGGAAACAACGCTGACAAGGTTTGCTCTATAGTGGGGAGAGGCACATCCACAGATTATTCCCACACCATGCAACAATGGTTCCCACTCCTATACCACATTGAGCAACAAAGGCAGATAGGCAGATAGTACTCCGCCACACTAGTGGAAATTACACAATCATAAGTTGTTTTATCCCCTTGAGGCGAGTTTCAGTTAGAACTCTAATAATTAGGGTTGACCCTAAGCATAGCAGGAATGGCTAGCATATTACGATTAAAATAGAAGCGGGCAGAAAGACCCAGCAACTTTGATACCTGAACTCTTCATGTTATTTCTTGAACAAATATAAAGTAACATTAGTATTGAAGATGGGCACCTAATACTTAGGCATCGTTTGGTTGCCCGTTGGAATTAAACTCCATGAGAATATCGGATTCATGGGAATTAAACTCACTCATGAAATTCATGTGAATTGAGCAAAAACGTTTGGTTGCCTTTACCTGGGGGGCTAGGGGGGCTAGGTAATCCTACTCCTCCATTATGGGGCAGTTGGAAAATCATGGGATTTTTAGAATCCTACATTTTGTCAAAAAAGTGGCAACCAAACAAACTCCCTTTTTTGCAAATCATGGGATTTTCTAATTCCTACGTTTTATGGAGGGCAGCCAAACGACACCTTACTAAGTTCACTTCAAGCCAACACGACACTATTATATGGTAATAACTAAACTTTAAATATCACATATAGTTGAAAGTGCGCACACTCGACCACCATAAACTGTGATTCATGGAAGTCATGGATCGATTGAAATGAAGATATGGGATGAAAATGATGCAATTCAGCTACATCGGAGAAGGTGATAACGAAGTGAGCAATAAGACCATAGAAACATTGTATTTCCACTCTCTAATCTCCAAACTACATAGATGGATACATATCTTAAGAGCCAGTAAAAGGGTCAATGATCAATACATTACGGAGCACAAGTTGAGAACGAAAGCAGACATACCTTACATAAGAATAGCATTCTAGATTAAACCCAACCCAGTACTACAGGTTAGTATTTAACAGAAGTAGAATAACACCCGTGTATAAAGATCATGAAAACAAAGAAATTTACCAACATTTTCACGAAATTGTTGTTACTCCCTAGTCCCTCAATTTTCAGTATAATCTTCCTGGTTTCCATTTTGGGCTGTTAAACTAAGATGTTCCTCTTTCTTTTGACACAATGTATTACCCCATCTCTTACCCCACACACGTTTCTTTAAATAAGTACTACATTCGTTTTTCCTTAAATATTGTGCTCAAAAGTAACAAGAAAAACATAGTGAAATGGAGGGCGTATAATAAACACATTATTGCTCATCTCATTCATCAACGCATGATAAAGTAGAAGAGTTGCAAACTTGAAATGTAGCTGACATGCATCCAGAAAGAAACACAGAAAAAGATCGAAAGAGAGTTTAGAGAATTAGAACTCACAGTATTTGCATCTTGGAAGTCAAAGGACTTGTCTAGCACACTGTACAAGCAGCAGTTGGTAGCAAAGGTCTCAATGATAAAAGTCTGAAACCCGGGTACCTGAAATACAACCATTTAATTAAATCTACAGGATGATAAAATTGAATAGATGAAGTTTCAGTAATACCAACCTTTTCCTCTCCAAAAGGACCCGTTGACCAGTCTTTAATCAATCGGATAAATATCTGTACACATGCCTGATATGCAGAAGAATGATTTCGACAATTATTAGCTGAAGAAACATATACAGAACACTATGTAAACAGACAAAAAAATATCAACTAAACAAATGCACATACAAACACGTACCTTCCTCACAGTAATATCTTTATGATTAGAACATGAATAAAGTAGCAGTTGCATAATTGAATCCAGATATGCCCTGCTTTTGGAAGAGAGGAAAACTGAGGACAAGTCATGTGTTGCTATCACATTAAGAAAGGTGTAGAATGTTCGCTGAAGTTCCTGTCTTTCACGAATTTCCTGGGGGAAAAAAAGAAATAGACATTTAGAGAGATGCATCTTATTAAATCCAGAAAGCTATGACTATTATCACTGTACAGGGAAAAAAAAGTGTTCAGAATCAACATCAGAGCTGCTTAGTAACTCTTTCACAACGGAATTGTTTCCCCCTTTCCCAATTAGTAACTCATTGACAATGGAATTTTTTCCCCCTTTTTCAGACATAAAAAAAGACGTAAAGTCTGTTCATTTCTATATTTAACAAGAATTTCCAAAGAACTGTTGATAGAAAGAAAACCTAAGCTCAGTTATTGTCTAGCAGCTTAGCATTGCCTCTTTCAGTTGTTGCTCAGAATTCCAGGGTAACGTCCAAAAGCATAAAACATATTATGTGTTTAGGGACAAAGACACCGGACATGGAACAATCCAGGTTAGCACAAGTATGAAAGCATTTATACCTCGGTATTGGTCCCTGGTCCACTGGGAAATGTATCTCTTGGGACTACCGCAAACACTTCTTTAGTAATAGCAGGAAATACATCATCCAGTATATCATGTACGGCAACGTTGAATTTGCATATGAGCTGATTAAGTAAAACAATAATACCAAGCAACTCCTTGGGCTGTCAGATAAACAGTAAGCAAAGGTCAGCCTATATGGCACAAAAGGGAGATAATTAACATGAATCCAATACAACACTTCTAGATCTATATGTGAAACTTGTAGTGACAGATATAACCAATATAAAACAGGATTTTTTTGTCCATATTTAAAAAATCACCGGAAATTTGTTTCAAGAGTCCATGCTTTACAAATTACCTAGTATAGAGAAACAAAGAAGATATGTATGACGAAATTCTGCATATTCCCTCCAGCATGCCAACCAGTCGAGTATTTCCTTTTTATTGGCAAGTAATAGAGGAAATCTCTAAAGGACACCAGAGAGTGACACTGATGTACAAAATGGGGGTGATGCCATAATGCTAGTGTTAGCAAGCAATACATGGAGCCTATCATCGACTCATCGAGAAGAATGTTTTTCAGTTATCCCATAGCTCCCCCACACTTAAAGCATATAAACAAACCTCACGGGAACTGACTCTCAAAGAAATGAGATGACTAATTGACAGCATGACAGGTAACAAGATAAACAAAGACGATAAAAGAGACTATAAAAACATTTATCATATTTCTGGAGACGAGCAACATCCTAGATTAAACGGTTCAACGACAGCAGAACGCATTTACACTCCTCTAACTCACCAATAATCTAGACATAAAAAGAGTTTTCTTTCAATGGAAAAGAATAAATAGTTCAACGAAAGCAAAACACATTTACACATCTTTTAAGTTGCCAATAATCTAGACCTAGAAAGTGTTCTCTTTTGATGGGGAAAAATGCTACCCTAGTTGAAGTCATATCCACTCGCATATATGAACTTAATTATATCCTCATCTCCAAGTAAAAAAACCAACAATAAGCATCTAACTCACAAATTCCCAATAAGTAATTAATTAATTACCTCAATTCCGAGAAGCAGCTGCTCCAGT
Organism: Silene noctiflora; assembly: GCA_009801015.1. Classification (NCBI taxonomy): domain Eukaryota; kingdom Viridiplantae; phylum Streptophyta; class Magnoliopsida; order Caryophyllales; family Caryophyllaceae; genus Silene; species Silene noctiflora. The sequence goes on from VHZZ01003775.1 coordinate 55,810, forward strand.
GCCTTTGGCAAATATGGAAAGACGGATCCTCCCAGAGTTTCAACCATGCGATGAACAAATGAAGTAACCTGATATAAATAATGTCAACGAAACATAAGTGTTACAATGTAAGAGCATAAAAAATAAGTTCCTCATCCAAGTGAATTGTTGCATACCTTACTACGTAGACTCTCCTCTTTTGGAAATACAATGAGGACTTGAAGTAGAACATCCAATGTCTGCAATTCACGATTAAGAAACAGGATAAATAATTCGAAAGGCGTGCCAAATAGCAAAGGTATCGGCTGGGATAAGCCATCTGCCTAAAACACATCAATGTAAATTGCAAATTTGAAGGGCTTTCAAGTATCAACATAATTCATGTGTCTGAAATCTTCCAAGAAGAACTTCAAAGCGCAGAATAATTTGTTTTAACTAGTAGCTTAAAATCATTAGGACTATAAAACATTAGTTGAGGTCCACAGAATAATTTGTTTAAAAGCACAGAATAATTCGTTATCACTGGCACATCTGATGTCCCCTTTGCGGGAGCTCTCGAGGCATTAGGGTATATTGTTGTTGGTATCTTACAATCATAGGACTATAAAGTATAAACTATTAGATGAAAGACTAAGAGCATGTTTGGCCTAACTTGAAAGCCCTTCAAGTTTGCAATTTTCTAAAAATGCTTTTCAAAAGCTAGAATTTTATGGGTAAAAGAATGGTTTTTAGCTTTTGAGAATATTTTTTTTCAACTTTTAAATAATGATGTGTTTGGTCAAAAAGTGCTTGTAAGTCCAAAAACACTTTTAACAGTTGAGCCAAATACACACTAAATGAGTTGTGATGAGTGTCCTTGATCATCATGTTAAAAACACAGAACTAACCTGCTTAAACATTAGACCAATTTCCGGCCTGCTGGCAGTCACGAGTCGTTCGCTAAAACCCTGAAAGCAAGATCAATTTAGCGTTACATTAATGAAATTAAAACAAAAGTACACTAAAAAAACAACTTAATCGGGGTTCCTGAAGCACCAACATTGAAACAAGCTAGAATTTGTCCTGAACAAATGGTCGAAGGACTAAACGTAATTATGTTCAAGGAATAGATTTACACAAAAATTCAACAATAGTTATTCTTAAAAGTGTACACTAGGGCTAGGCTACAACATAAGGCTACTTGGTCAAGTGTTCTCTAACTGCATGAAAACTAATTTATAAGTAGCGTGAATCAAAACCCAAGACTATGCACATAACATAATTGAATAGAATAAATTACCTTGCTTAATGCATTTATTGCCATTATAATTTGCTGAATTATCAAAATATTTCTCGGATAATCATTTGGAGTTTGGACTTTACCATTCACGAGCAATGCCTTGACCTAGAAGGAGAAAATAAATGTTGACAAAAAAAATTACAAGCGTAAACATATTAAGACAGGCAGATAGCTAAGATTAGTTTGGACTTAAAAGGCAACACAAGTGAACCTGCTGACAAAGCGGGGTAAGTAATGAAGAAAGATAATTTGATTGCTTCTCAACCGGCATTTCTTCCATCCCAATTAGGATGCCAATCGCCTGAGAAAAAATGGCAATCTTCAGAAGGAGCATAAATAGTATTTAGACCAAAAGATCACATGAGAACATATCATCATAATTTACCTCAAAAATATGACTTCCGTCTTCAGAGGAAGATGTTCCCTCTGCATAACTCATGTTCGTAAATCTCGCGACAACATCTTGTAAGCTCTGTGACCACCAAATCAGGATTTTTAGGATTAAAATAATATCAAACAAGTAATTCCCTCGAAATCACATTGTAATGCAAGGAAACAACTGATCACCTGCAGAATCGTCTCTATAAAAGGAATTAGTTTTGATCTCAGCAATTTCACAACCCTCATAAAAAGATAACTCGCCCTCCGACTAACATTGTAATTTGGGTGATGGATACCTCTCTCATCAAGAAAAGCCGTCAAAGCCATGGGTATGCACTGAGTGTTCTCTTGAACATGCTTTATGTACCTAGTTATTGTCTCCAGGTACGTAAGAGCCACCAACCTAAAAGAGTGGCATGGGAATCTTGTCGAAAGAAGCATTGGTATCAACTCCCCTAATACCCCACCACCACTTCTCATTAAATCATCACTCAATGACTCTCCAAGTGCATATAAAAGCGATAGCGCAACTTCTACCTCTTCAACATTCCTATCAGGTGGAGAAGATGATGCACTAACTAATGAATTACGAATAAACATTTGTGTCACAACAGGTGCTACACGACCCACACTCCGAAGTAAAACCAATAAATCTTTTCTATATTCAACCATCCTTTCCTCTTCTTCCAACCCAACTTTATCTAAAACATCAAGGTGATCACGATAAACAGGGTCATAGCAAATTTGTGCCCTAATCACTTCTAATATCTGGCCCACATGAAGCAGTTGTTTCTCGGACAGTGAGGTATTCTTCATAGTCGCTACATAACCAGAAAGAAACTGCACCACACTAAACGACGCATCCATCTCACAATTTTGCATGACATAGAACACAGAAGGTAACACCTCCTCCAAAAGCTCTGTTGATTCCCGCTTTCCTTCCTCCGGATTCAATCTCCGAACACATTCCAACACCTCAACTGCATAACCAGTAACAAGAGTAGCTATGTTTTCCACAACCTCAGAATCAGCCTCCCCACTAACCACATTAAACACCCGCCTAATATGCAAACTTTGCAATAACTTAAGTTTGTTTTGTGGCTCCATCCGCTTTTGAGCCACGGCTAAAACACAACGGGCAGCACCACCTCTAAGCTGCTCCGACAACCCATCAAGCAAAACTAACTCAAAAAATAACGGTACAAACTGATAATAATCCACAACCAAGTTAATATCAATCCACGAAATATACCTCCTCATACAATCCAAAACACTAGTACAAAGCTCAGGGTCCGAGCTTTTGTACACGTTAACGATCTCAAACCAGGCACCCACAATTTGATGCACACATTGTTGCCTCATTGCATCCTTAACGCGTGCAGCAAGTGCCACCTCATCAGCATTACGAATATAATCTAAGCTAATAATTTGATCATCTAATGCATTCAAAACCCTACAGAACATATCAATAACAACAGGTCCCTTATTCAAACAAGGCAAGAAATCGACAAACACATTCGACCAAATCATTGGATACTCGAAAGAAATCAAGGTAACCAATACTTGTGCAAGCTTATTCTTAATAAAAACAGGAGAATCCAATATCCTAACAAGTACATTACTACCAAGTTTAGCATTATTCTCATCAAGCCCTTCATAACAAGCCATTGCAAACACGGATTTTCGAACAAAACCCTTCTCCTCAGGGCTCATTAACGAGGCGTATCGCCCACGAATCGCATCGTGCAAGCATTGCAAGCACCAAAATTGAACTACCACTACCTTACTAGTAAACAAACGTTCAACACAAATACTACAAATATTTGAACTTTCCTTAAATCTTTGGCAATACTCAATTGCTTGAGATTTTAACACAGAATCAACGGTTCCGGACTCATCGAAACTAATCAAAATCGCCTTTTCTAAATCATCCATGGTATCAAATTATAACCCTAATAACAAAAATCAAAACTTTAATTTTCCTGCATTAAACCCTTACACAAAGCTTTCAACTTTTACCATCAAATCAAAAACTAATTAAAACCCAAATTCAAAATCACTAATTAAACAACCCCACTTCAAACAATGAAGTAAAGATTGGATCTTTTAGATACCCACCTGAAAAACGCTGTTTTTGGTTTAATTTTTAGGGTTTTTTTGGGAATTAATTAAAAGTTCGATCTATAAGTGATGAATATGTTAAGAAATTTAATTGAATTGATGAAGAAAATGGGGGAAATTGAAGAAAAAAAAGATGAACAAATTGTAAGTAGAGTTGCTGGGTTTTGTTATGCTAAGCAGTTCTCAGAAAGTGAAGGTGGACGGAGTGGTAAGGGTGGCGGTTTATATAGTGTTGATATTTACTTTTTTGCCCTTTGATTTTGTATATTTATCGTGGGATTTTTTTTTTTTTGATGAATTATAGGTAGAAAGTTGCAAATCAGCCTGAGCTGAATTTATTAATTCTGAGGTGGCAAATTTTAATACTAAAAAATAAACTTTTTTGAGAAATAATTTTTAAAATTAATTATAAAGGAAATATAAAAAAAAATCTAATTTTGCATAGTTTTGTAAAATCACATGCTAATTAACATAAGTATCGTATGCAAATTTTTCATAAGTGTATTTATTTGAAAAAAAATATCCATTGAAATTTAATTGTTAAGAAAAAACTAGTTATAAGGGAATGATAGCATAACATAAATATTCATCAATATTTTTTCCAAGAGTTGTGGTATGCGCATGATTGTTTTATGTAAAGTTTAAATATTTACAGATTAACCGATTAGACGATGTAAAATTTGTTGTTTTGAGACATGTTATATATTTGGATGGAAATACAGGGGAAGTTGTTTCGAAATTAAGGAATTTGAAGAACAAACTATTTTTTTTCTGCTTATCATAATAATAATCATCGAATATTTATATAATTAAATATTTAGTTGTTAAACATAACAAAATCAAAAAGTAACTTAAAAATTGTCGCAACTAATTTTTGCGCTTGTCATATCATATAGGGCAAAATTTGAATTATCTTTCCAATTCGTCACATATTATTATGTAGTTATATTTTTGTTGACACGTGTTTGTCGGCGTATTGTATTTATTATGTCTTAATTTTTTTCTCATGCGATACAAATTAAAGATGATATCTATATGATATAACTTGTAAGCGTGATATTTTCAGAGTTGTGGTGATGAGACATATGCTCTATACATTATTATAAAAGAGCAATTGATTACTATATTTTAGAATTTATATTGGTGACAAAGTGATATTAACTCGATAATATCTTACGGCTTTTATTTTGTAAAGTTCAGATATTATACGAATCAAAATTTTATTTGAGTCATTCAATATGAATTAAATGACACATGGCATTAATTGATTTACTTGTGACGTATTTAACCAAAAGCAGTAGTACTTAGTAATATGAGGGAAAACTAGTTTTGTGACCCGTGAAATTCACAGGATGTTTGTTTTGAGTCTGATATTTTTAGTAATTGGAATTTTATAAAATATCAAACCATATTGTTAGATCACCTCATGAATAATTCATGATAGATTGTGTACTAAAATTACGGTCAT
>VHZZ01003776.1:13552-38747 GCA_009801015.1 Silene noctiflora
GAAATTTTGATTCAAGATGATGCATGACATTACTAACCAAGATAGTAGCCTCATTAGTCAATTAAACTAGGTTTCAAACACGAAAAATCAAAACTTAAGCAAGAACATTAAGACTCAAAAATTCTCAAGACAATTTTTAAATGAAAGGCAAAATTACCAATAACAACTAAACTTTGGTCCTTGTTAAATAATTAACCAAGCAACAAATGCAAAATCAAATTATGGACTCAAGAATGTATATTTCAAGTTCATAAAAAGAAACATTTAGGCAAAATTCAACACGAAATTTTATACTTGACATTATAAACGATGTAAAAAGATGATTAATATCATGAATCGAACAAAACATGTAATTAATTGACACAATTCGATGGAATTAGCATGCATTTAAATAAAATCAAATTGGAAAGATAAGAGGAAAGTAAATGTCACTTGCATGGTGAGATTAACAAAATTGAAGGAGTAAAAAAAATGAAGTAGAAAATTTAAATCCAAGCTACAAACAACAACCATGGGATTTTTGGGTTAAATTTTAGATAGATTTTGGTAACTTTGTTATGAAAAATGGTAAAGAAGTGCAAAAGATAAAATAAGACAGGTTAATAATACAAATTTCACGAAGTTTACAGCCTACAGAATATCACTAGTTTAGAGACACTCCTAAATTCATTTTTGGTTCATTGGTTCAGGTTCCAAAATCGACGCTCTGATACCACTTTGTAACACCCCAATTATCCGGCCAAGATAATTGAAGTGCTACCATTTCGGTTTCCCGAGGAAGTGTTTCGGAGATACAATCAAGAAGCCTTTATTATAAATAACGGTTTAGTGAATTAAATAAATGTAAACAAATGAATAAATGTGAACTGTACAAATTACAAGTCGGCTATCATCTATGTCATCTATGCTATGCTACTCGACTCTGAGTCCAAGTGCGGCCCAAAACCCGATCGCGTCAACAAGAAAAACCTATACTCAACCTGCTCCCCATATGATCGGAAATATCATATGGATCGACACAGGCTACCCCGGAAATAGGTGACAATTTACACAGCCACACAGGGTCAGTTTCAATAATACAATTAATCACGAAAGACAATAGACATGAATATGAAATGCAATTATGAATGCACAAACACAAGTCTCCAATCATCACCACTCCACAACCAACACACCTATACTAGGGACACACCCACGGTACCCACAACCCGGTGACGGCACCGCAACACCGCCAACCAAAACAGCTGGACCGCAGCCCGTAAAAAGGTACTCCGGACACACCGGTGGTACCGGGCCCGAGAGCGACTCGGATCCCCTGTCAGACGACGTGACTCAACCTCACGTGTCCCTCCATAAGTCAAGCCATTAATGTGCATCCCTCTTGGAGTGGGAAGCTCCAAGAGGCGACCCAAGCGTGAGACGGTCTCTCAACCGCCTCACGTCTCCAAAACGAGTATCACTGCCACAACTCCACCAACAACCTCCAACATTCACCACAATTAGTGGTGGGCACAATCCGGTCCGGACCGGAAAAATGGACCGGTCCGGACCGGAATCTACCGGACCGGAACCGGAATTAAAAAATACGGTCAGGTCTCCGGTCCACCATTTTCTTAGATTCCGGTTTTCGGTCTGGTCCGGTCCGGGACCGGTTTTTTCCGGTCCAGACCGGAAAGACCGGATTTTATGTTTTTTTTTTATTTTTTTCCTCGAAAATATATTTTATTCCGGTCCGATCCGGTCCAATGGACTGAAATTTTTGGACCGAAATTTGAAAAAGTGGGCATATTATGTCAAATTCCGGTCCAACCGGTCCGGTCCGGTCTTGGACCGGAATTTTTCAGGTCCGGTCCCGGTCCGGAATTTTTATAATCAGGTCCGGTCCCGGTCCATAATTTTTGCCAATTCCGGTCCGGTCCAATACGGTTCCGGTCCGGTCCGGTCCGGTTTTGGACCGGTGCCCACCCCTAACCACAATCACATATATCGCAACATACAACATAATATGCCAATTATACAACCATCTCATGGATTATGAATCTTAACATGCCAAACATACTTATATCGACAAGTTCTCATTTTCATGTAATAATGCATTTCCACCCACAATATGAGATTAACCATCAATTATCCAATCATCGTGATATGATACGATTATGCCAACACAAGAGACTAATACACATTTACACATACATGTTATAATACAACCCAACCATCATAAATTTCCCCCTTAATGATGCAATTAATCACTAAGCATGTTATAATGCAAATGCTTCAATCATGTGAACCTAATTACAACATCAACAACAACACATAAAACATTCATATAATTGAAACCGGCTAGGATTAACCTATCTTTTAGTATACTCCATAAGCTAGTCCAAGACAACAAGAATCCATCTCATAAAACCATCGCATCCTACAATAATCATATAATAACTATCACAAATCATCCTACACTATAATACAACACAATGCCCCTTATTACTACCCATTAATTACCCATATACTAACAATAATTACTAATTAAGCAACCCAATTGAAAACCCTCAAAAATTAGGGTTTATAAGACTAGAAAGAGGATATATCTCAACTTACAAGGTGGATGGAATGGATAGCAAGGTGAAAAATCCCTTAGACTAAGCTTGAATCCCCATGTAAGAGTGTTTATGAGGGATTTAGAGAGAAGGGAGAGGATTTGGAGAGATAAGGAAGAAGATAGAATGAAATGGGAAAAAAGGGGTTTGCGGGTTCTTAAAACCCGTTTGACCATCTAACTCGGTCGAGTAGCGAGTTCACTCGACCGAGTGACACATACTCGATCAAATATTGATCACACTCGATCGAGTGAAATACACTCGGTCGAGTGCTCAGACCACTCGGTCGAGTACAACGCAGTCTCAACAATGATCAGTTTTCGTAAAACAGTCATATCTCACTCGTTTGTTAGTCATTTTGGGCGAGTGACATACCGTTGGAATCGTAAGAGAACAAGATATCACTTCCAATTGGAATCACATTAATACCATTTCTATATCTCAAGTTATGATAGTTTTAAGACGACCCTTCTAGAGGCGGACATTATAACAACTCCACGAAGTCTAGTTTATAGTCATAATTCACTTCCGAGTAGACAAGGGTCCCCTCATGCATCCCAAGGGTCCTTTGTGGGTCCCAAAATATCTGGGTATTACACTGATGGGCTTCATGGGGTCTTATTCTTATCTGAAGCATAAATGGTCAATGAGATACAGCAAGAACAACCTGTTCTTATCTTGCTGTCAAAAGAAGTTGCAAAAAAGGAGGAACCTCAGGTTCCTGAAGAGGTTAAGCCTTTGATTGAACAATACCGGGATGTGTTCCCTGCTAAATTACCAAGTGGATTGCCACTACTGAGGGGCATTGAACACCAGATTGACCTTATGCCAGGATTTATGCTCCCTAATAGGCCTGCATAAAGGTGCGATCCTGATGCTACAAAATAATTGTAGAAGCAAATTGATGACCTTATGGCTAAGGGGTTTGTGAGGGAATCCTTGAGTCCTTCTGTTATGCCAGCATTGTTGGTTCCTAAGAAGGATGGTACCTGGAGGATGTGTATTGATAGCAGGGCCATCAACAACATCACAGTCAAACATTGATTTCCCATACCTAGACTAGATGACCTGTTAGATGAGCTGAGTGGTGCTAGGGTTTTTTCAATAATAGATCTCGGGCAAGGATTATAACCAAGTAAGAATCAGGGAAGGTGATGAATGGAAGACTGCTTTCAAAACAAAATAGGGGTTATATGAGTGGCTTCTGATGCCATTTGGGTTATCAAATTCCCCTAGCACTTTTATAAGGTTAATGACAGAGGTGTTAAGGTCTTGTTTGGGGAGGTTTGTTGTGGTTTACTTTGATGACATTCTGATTTACAGCAGGACTAAAGATGAGCATATGAGCCATCTTGATTCTGTGTTAGAGATCCTAAGGAACAACAAGCTGTTTGAAAAATCGGAGAAATGTACCTTCCTAACAGAAAAGCTGAAATTCTTGAGATATATTGTCTCTGGAAGGGGGATCTCTGTGGACAAACAAAATATTGAGGCGTTTAAATCTTGGCCAGTACCTACGAGCATTACTAAGGTAATGGATTTTCATGGCCTTGCTTCATTTTACAGAAGATTCATCATAAATTTCAGTGCTATTGCTGCTCCCATCACTGAGTGTATAAAGAAATGAGAGTTCAGGTGGACTGAGACTGCTCAACAAGCCTTCAGGCTCCTAAAACAATTGTTGTGTGAGGCTTTTATCCTTAGATTGCATGATTACAATTGTTTGTTTGAAGTTGAATGTGATGCCAGTGGTGTTGGCATAGAAGTTATCCTAATCCAAGAAAGGAAACATGTGGCTTACTTCAGTGAGAAACTGAATGGGGCCAAGCTTAGCTACTCCACCTATGACAAGGAGTTCTATGCTCTTGTCAAGGCCCTTATGCACTGGAGCCACTACCTCAAGCCTAAGCCATTTGTGTTGCACTCTGATCATGAAGCCCTGAAATATATTAGTGGCTAGCACAAGGTGAATCATAGACATGCTAAGTGGGTTGAGTTCTTGCAGTCCTTTACATTTTCAAGCAAGTACAAGGAGGGGAAGCAAAACATTGTTATTGATGCCCTGTCAAGGAGGCACTCCTTGCTGACAGTCATGAAACAAAGAGTCCTTGGATTTGAATTTATGAAGGAGTTGTACAAGGATGATCCAGATTTCTATGAAGACTGGCAAATCCAAACCGAGAGAACTAAAGTTCAGGGAACAAAATTTTTATTGCAAGGGGGATTTTTATTCCACGGGAATAAGCTCTGTGTTCCAAGAGGCTCCTGCGGGGATTTGCACATCAAAATGCCCTTAGATCTGTCCATTGTGGCTAAGGAAGAAATAAGCTATGATGCAAAGAAACAGGCAGAACAGATGCTGAAACTGCATGCTGCAGTCAGGAGGCAGATTGAGAAGGCTAATGAGTCATATTAGAAGTAGGCCAGGGTTTCAAATAAGAAGAAAGAGTTTGTGCCAGGGGACTTGGTGTGGATCCACCTCAGGAAGGAGAGATTCCCATCCAAGAGGAAGAACAAGCTGATGCCTAGAGTTGAGGGTTCATTTGAAGTTATTGAGAAGATTGGTCCTAATGCTTAAAAGATTGAGCTTCCTGGTGATTATGGTGTTCATGGAACATTCAATGTTGGGGATCTGAGCCCATATTATGGTGCGTCAGAAGATGAGGAGGAGCCAAGCTTAAGGTCAAGCTCCTTTCAACCAGGGGAGGCTGCAGAAGGAGCTGACAGAGGGGGAACCAGCAATCTTGACCTGACTCGGGACCCAGCCAACCTCAAGCTGAGACAAACCCAACACAGGTCCCTAGGAGGTTCACAAGGTCCAGCCATTAGTTGCCAATCTGGCTAGCTGATTGTTGCCTGAAGTAAACCAGCAACATCCATCAAGATCCAGGGTTAACAAGACAGTTAAGCAGCTCAATTAGCATCAAATAATAAAGCAAGGGTAGATGAAATGTCACTGTCACAATTTCCTTATTTGATCAGGCAATGACCAAGGTATAAGTTCGAGGCCTTTTGGAAAGTTTACCAAAAAAACAAAGCATCTTTTCTGAAGTTAAAAAGCAGATGGAAGCTTTGAAATTATAAAGAAAACAAGCAACAAAGGACCTGCACCAAAACAGAAAAAAAAGGAGGACTGACAGCCTGAATTTCTCCTGTTTTTACCAATGCTTTACCTTAGTTGACATATTGTAATATATTAATCTATATTGTATTTCCCTAGATGCATTGCTAGCCCTTGGATGAACAATTGTACTTGAAATTTAACCTAAACCTGGCCTATATAAAGACCAAGCTCCTACTGGATAGAGCAGACTTTTGATAAATGAAAATTAGCCTAGAGAATTCTCTCAACCAAAAAAAAATAACTTGTGCATTGCTGTAGTTGAGCCCAGGCCTGTTAATTAACTTGAGCATTGTTGTAGTTAATTGAACAAAGTCCGTTGGCATAATTAGATTAATCTTGTGCCTTGCTGTGAATTGATTTAGTTGTGTTGTTCCAAGTTTAAGTCTTTAATCCTGTGTTCAGCTATGGGTTTGAGTCTTAAGTTTGATAAATTATTGTCTCAGGTGTCATGTGAATCTTCTATGGAAGCTTGAAACCTTAATTATATCCCTTGTTAATTATTTACAATAGAAAAGTCAAGTTCAGGTAAACTGTCAGGAACATCATCTGTCAGGCTACATTGCTAGATTTATTAAAAATACTTAGGGTGCTTCAAAAATCCTGAAATTTGGTTTAGAGTGAGTTTACATAAAAAAGAATTTTTCCACAAATTTTCATGAATTTAGGGTTCCATTTGATATTTTACCTAAATTATCAAAGTTCGTTGCATTGAACCTTGTCAGTCATATTGTTAGTCTTATTTTTCTAAATTTATAGATAGTCCTGGGGTTATACACTGCAGGAGAGGTAGGGGAGTTATAGTTCTCTTTGAGACGAAGTACTCAACCTAGTTAAAGTCACTCGGTCGAGTTGTAATACTCCACTGAACCGAATACGTTATTCGGGTGGGGTTCTCCTTGAAGAGGTCCATTGATAGGCTTAAAATCTGACTAATACTTAAAGGGATTGGAAGTACTACTCATATCAACAAAGTGCACTTTCTTTTCTGGTTATCCATGCGAAAGAACTCCACAGTTAAGCGTTCTTGGCTGAGAGAAGATTTAGGATGAGTGACCTCCTGGGAAGGTTCCCGGGATGCGCATAAGTGAGGACAAAATGCGATGTAAAGGACTCGTGTTGATCTGTGGGCCATGTAAACAGCCTGACAAGCTACCGTGAGTAACCGCTACTGACCGTAGGTTTGGGCCGAGGTGTTACACAAGTTCTTGTGGTACTCGACCGAGTGTGCTCCATACTCGACCGAGTGGCCTAGTGACAGCGTTTTATAATGTTACGCGGAGGTCGCGACTTAAATCATTTCGTTCATTTTCTCAAAACCTAAAATCAGACTCTCTTCCCTTTTCTCCCTCTTGTTTCCTCCAGGATACCATATTCGAACCCCATACCTAGAAGACTAATGTGGGAGCAGGATTACCGAGTCAGGATGTAGTCTCCGTTGTCGGTCGATTTAACAAGGTAAGTCGTTACCTTCATCGTTGGTATTAGTAATGTTAATAGTTGGTCGTGATAGAATTGCACCATTTGTTGTAGGTGGCGATGGTGATGTATCGTATACGTTTGAATGGTTGTTGGTGCTTGCATGAAGATTCGCTAGAGGTAGGGTTTCCTCTACTTAGTAAAGTTTGTATTTGATTGTATTTGTAATCGTTTGTCATTGTGAGTATGTTATTGTGATTGTGGTGGTTGAGGTATTGGATCGGATGTCTTGAGCCATGTAGGGAGATGGTTTCATCCCCTTGTTTTGCCTCTTGTGACTCCCGTCGCAAGGGGGATGTGCACATTAATGAGCTTGGGTTCACTTGTTGCGATGAGTGGGGATTTGGATTTCCAGTGCTACGGTCTGGCATCGGCTGGGGTGGGTTACCTGTTGCGTTGGGAACCCGGCTACTCGTTGCGATGAGAGCTATTGGTTGCTACGGAGTTGGGAGTTGGAGGAGGACGGTATTGTTGTGTATACTTGTGGTGTTCTATTTTACTGTCGTTTCTGTGTTATTCCTATTCTGTTACTGACCTTGCGAGGTGTTTGTGTGTTTCTGTTTTCTCTTATGTGTCTGTGGTGATCCATTTGATATTGCCGGCAAATGGGGAGCAGGTAGTCTTATCAGGTGTTGATGGTTGCTTGAAGCTTGTCTAAGGCCTTGGAGGGAGCGAGTCACCACTGAGTTCGCTTAGTTCAGACAGTCATAGCTTTGGTTAATGTTTATGACGTTGTAGATAGTTACTTTTGGTTTAGTCTTGTATCACCTTTTTAAAGATTATATTATAAGGTTGTATTTGTTCTTTCATTGTCTACTTGATATGTACTAACTCGGGTAACCGAGATGGTAATGCCCTTATTTGCTTGGGAGGGTCTAGCTTAAGGCTCCTTGGTAAATGGGGGTGTTACAGTTCATAATAAGGTTAATCAACTTACCGGGGAAACCAAACTTCTTAAGGACCGCTTCCAGAAAACCCCACCTAGTCCGATCATAAGCTTTACTTATACCCGCCTTAAACACACATATCCTATGTTTTCCTTTCCTCTGTGTACTTATATTCTGTTTAGCCTAATGTACTAATAAAATGTTATCAATAATATGCCTTCCTGAAATAAAAGCATTTTGAGTTTCACTGACCAGATACCCCATAACCTTTGCTATCCGATTAGTAATACATTTTGTTATAATCCGCATAAAAACATTGCATAGACTAATAGGGCGGTAATCTGAGACTCCCTCCGAAATTATCATTTTTTGGTATAAGCGCAATAAAAGTCCTATTTCTTCTCTTAAGACCGCCCCAAATTTAAAATAGATAAAACTGCTTTTGTAAAATCCTTAACTAAAAACCAACATTTATGATAAAAATATAGTTGGTATACCATCTAGTCCTGAAGATGTAAACACCCCCATCTGAAAGACCGCACAACGCACCTCCTTACCAGTAAATGACTAACCTAACTGATCCGCGTCATCCCTAGTTACCTTTTTTTCCAAATGTTTTAGGACTTCATCATACATGTTACTGTCATTTTCCTCAGTGGACGATTGACGCGATTCGTAAAGTTCCATGAATGTTCTCTGCAAGCTACTACTGATCATACTCGGGTCACATCCACCGTCCATCTTCCCCCTTTATACCATGAATATAATTTCGTACGGCTCTAACTTTAACCCAATTAAAAAAATATTTTGTACATGTATCTCCATCCACCAACCATTTAACCTTTGCTCGTTGCTTCCAGAACACAGCCGCCGCTTTTGCAAATTCCCGAACTTCCTCATTTACACCCATGTAGACTTCATCATTCCCCTCATTAATTGCCAGATCCATATATATTCCATCAAATGGGAGAAGAAAGTACATAACAAATTAACAAAAAAGGAAAATGCAATTGGATTTACTAGGCAAATGTAAGTTTTGGCTTTCCATTTCCAATAGCAAGATGGCAACATTATCGATCTTGATGGTTGCTCAAAGTTGGCAGGGTATCCTAGCCGACACCGACATACAGTTGCCCAACCAAATAGAGCTGTTTTTAGTTGGTTAAAGAGTGCGCGACCCATCGTTGCTGATGTTGGTCTCATAGCCTCAAACCAATTCATGAAGGCAATTAACTTATCCGGATCACATTTTAAGGTGACCATTTCTTTTCTTAAAAAAAAAAAAAAGAAAGAAAAAAGAAAAAAAAGAAGAATTTTAATGTAATATTAGCGCGTTTATAGCTCAACAGAGATAAAGTCACGACAAAGTCAATACCATGCCTTTATTAGATGGCTACAGTTGGAAAAAAAAACGAGAGCATTAGAGCCACAATTCCCTCAAAAACAAAGACCGCGCAAAATGTTTAAGAGCAATACGACCAATTTGAAAGGGAAAGAGAAGCAACAGTTATTCAACCATGACTACTTTTATATGTTCGCAATACAATTTGCCAAAATAAAAAAAAACTGAGTCTACAGATCCATATGTTCGCTCCAAATCCATCTTAACCACTAACATGAACCTGCCCCAGGATATCCATCTGATCTGACAATTTCGCGATTTGACTTTATTGCAACAAAATCAACAGGAAAAACACTTAGTGTGAAGTCTCCACTTTCTGCAAAGGGGAGAAAACAACATTAAGATCTATACCAACGTAAGAACAACGCCTAAAAATCAAGATTACTGAAATTAATTAATAAAATTCACAAAAAAGACATGAATAATTGACAATTACAGCATCTAGGGATTGTGAGCACACTAAAGTGAAATAGGGTAAATTCAAGAGAAGAGCAATCCGTACCTCCTCCTTTCCTTTGCCCCCAGTAAAGAACTTGTAGCTTCCATAGATAAGTAGCCCCCATCCAGAGAGAGAAACAATAACAAACTGCATTGCACCACTAAGAAATTAAGATACTGGCTTATTTTCAATTTGTTAATTTGGAACCTGGGTTACCGGATTCACTCGGGTACCCTACGGATAGCGAATCGTTCTGAGAGAATCCTATCTTGTTGCTTTCTAAAAATACATGTAAGACACATTTTATAAGAGCGAATCACGAATCGGTAAGAACGTATTCATCGCGAATCCAGTAACCATGATAGAAACCCATCCAAACCAGATAGTCGTCAGTTACCAACTTCATATCCATCTAAAAAATATTATGAACCTGAGTAAAATTTCGAGACTTCTTTTAACACACATAGCAATATGGCACAGACTTCATACAGGATAGAAAGGAAACATTTTCTCAGATTTTATCTTTACTCCTGCACATTTATATTGTCCCCATTTGACCAGATCTTACATTTAAGACTTGGTGATAAAATACAAATATACCATCCTCGCCTCAATGAACAAAAACCCCCAAGGCACTCAAAGAGGCTCTCACATAAGCAAGGGTGGAGGGGTAACAAAGACCATATGCTACGTCACAATTTCACAACATTGAAAAGGACACATACTTTATTGGCCCTTGGTAAGAGGATGTTATCTTAATGAGTTAATGAGTTCAGCATATAGCCAACACACAGATCAATAGCCAACACAAATAAATATGGTAGATGTATATAGTATGTATCTTATTGCCCTTGGTAAGTGGATGGTATTTTAATGACTCTTCAGCATATAGCAAGCCCGCAAATCAATGTGGCACCTGTTTAACCTTCTATAGAAGAGACGGTTATCAAGTATCTGCCAAATTTGATAAATCCACATCCAGGCTTTTGGGAAATTTTAGCAACGGTGAAAGTAGCAAATAGGCTCCAAACACTATTTGCAGTAAAATCCTTTAGTAGTAATTGGAGTAAATGGACTCCATAAGTTTTAGCTGTTGTGCAATCAAGGCCAATAGACAATCATCAGTCAAATGCTCACTACAGAACATGTATTATTTATACAAGAATATGCATGTAGTCATCTCATCTTTTTCTTCTTTGTTATCTCCTTGACTAATATTATTCTTCCTAACACTAGCACTTCACGCCTCCGATGGTAACCGTGTCTAGTACTACAAGTAGGTTTGCCTAATTTTATGGGTTCATGCTTTAGCTTGCAAAAAGTAGTGCAGGCTTTTAAATACATATGGCTGATGAAGAGACGAAAGATGTTTGAGCATTTCTGTGAGAAGAAATGGTGACGGAGATTGCCAACAATGGCGTACTTCACAGTCAGATTTAACAAGGATTATGCATACAAGACAACAGGTAATTGATAGGTAAGATGACACATAATTTTATATAGAAGATGAATAATTTTCTTAATCTATTCCTAGCAAATTTTACAGTGCCATGTCAGATTTTTTAGTAATTGGCAGAACATTGTCAAATCACCTTAATTGCACATCAAATGAAATTTATGGACTCAATTTGCTTCACTTCATATTAAAGGTGTTCAGCTGCATTTAGTGGTAGGGCCACTTGCTACTTTCACTGCGTATTTCACAGAGAAGAGAGTGCTACGAACAAGCTGCTTTGCAATTTCTCAATAATACTGTCTCATACTGGCACCATATTCAGAAAATTAGCAACTTCATCCACATTCATTGTACCTAACACAGTCACCAAGGGAGGTATGAAGCACAGGAACCCTTAGCAACAGTGAGCTTTTCGAGCAATTTTCTGGAACAAATTCTTAACATCGCTATACACTCAGAAGAAATTGTGATACAACTAATTGTGCGGGTGCCCCAATTTGATAACAATATTCAAAAACTTTACCTACATCCCAGTCACAATTTTTCTTAGATGGTTAACCAACATCAACGTTGACGATTAATTTTTCTAAAAATAAGTAGGGATGCACCAAAAGCAGACTCTCTATGTTAGACAACTTAAGGGTTAAGCCTGCACATATTCCACCTCTGCTGAAAGCCTTAACCCACCATTTCAGAGAGCTTTTGAGGCACTAGGTAATGTTATTGTATAGGTAGAGATACAACATGAAATTTGACATGTTTGGCTACCCAAAACTTATTTTTATGTTGTCATTTTTATAATGTTGTAGCTATGGTATATTGTGAGAAAACATGAGCCTAAGTAGACATCATTTGTTCACAGAAGTCAAATGGGACAATATAAATGAGATGGGGGGAGTATAGCTTAGGAATTTTAAAACATTATCATCAAACTGGAATTGGTTTCCCTGTTGTTTTAGGAATTTTAAAACATTAGCATAGGTCCGGGTCCAAGAATAAAACATAGATTCATGAGAAAAATCTATTCCAAGCCAGTGTCTCAAACCATCTGGCATGGATTTATCAAGTAAGCTGAAAGAATTTTGAGTAATAGAAGAGTAAAACAGGTGTTCCAGTAAACCACGAAACCACCTCCTACAAATTGAACAGAATTGATGAACGCAAACAGTTTCTAGAAGTCTATTTGTCAGATGGGAATTGGGACGAGGGAGAGTTGCCTGAATGCTTTGATGGCAAAAAAGTTTAACCATGTTAGCATACTGCATATAATTACTGGCAAACTTGCACCATCAAAATGCAATTAAGTTCTTCTGAACTGAAGAAGCATACTTGAGTGGAAGCAAAATGCTAAAACATCAATCATGATTACAAAAGTTAAGTGGGGTCAAGAGCATCACATTTAGATTCGTTTAAGGCCTGTCTATGCTAATCCAATATTAAAAAGGAGTAAAACTCAAGATCATATTGCGTAAGCCTTTGGAACAGAACGGGAAAAAGTATCTATAATCATCATCACCTAATTGCTTACAGATTATTACTAAATATATTGCAAAAATAAAGACGAGACGTTAAATTAGAAAATGACTAACATGTTCTTCCTTCCACTTAGAAGGACTCATTGGATCCTGCCAGCAGTTCACCTTCGGAGGCCCATGATGGTCTGCAATAGATCATATAATCAAGTCATTAAAAAAGTAAAAATGACCTTAAATATTTGACAACCGACACTTTTAATAATAATGGAGAATTAATCATCTAAAATTACCCTTTGATGTCAAAGTTTGCTTTACAACTATTTCATAGAAATTCTTTTGCAATAAATATAGGAGTATATCTCCACAAAACACATGTGTGTATCCTCCCACCATTTTTATATTTGATGTTTTTGTTTTTCGGGAGATGCTTTGACTTTCAATTAACAAAAGAGCTACAAAATTTTAAAAACTATCACCACATTGTAGAGAAATATTCATTTGTACGAATGAGAGGTTTGACATCCACAATATTTATTTTCATCTCTTGAGAAGGATTGAATATTTAAGTGAGTGTCACAAAATAGAAGAACTAGTTAAAAACAAGGATTATTGTGAAACGCCCTTTGTCAAATACATCAGTTTCATAAGCACCAACATTTATTAATTGTTCGGTTTCATAAGCTCTAACTTTTGTCAATTTTTCATTTTGTATAACACCCATGGTATCAGATTGCAGTTACATACCATGATGCAATGGCGCATGTAATCTCAAGGTTTTAACAAAACTTATTTGTAAATTTGTCAAAGTTGTCGCATAGAGCTAGTGTTGGCTTTTTTAGACTTAGTATACCATCTATATTGGGTAACACTTTTATATACGATAAAATTTGCGCGGAAAGCCAAAAATCATTTACATAGTGGGTGGTACATCGCATAACAGCCAATATTCAATAGCATGCTCTAACCTACCTGTATGTCTCCTTTACTACTCTTTCCCCGACCATTTCTAGCACACTCTTAAATTAAATATCCCTTAACTAGAATGGCAAATATGAGAAATCTTACACCAAACTAAAGGTACATATCATAATATTTATGTTAGGAAAGAAATACTCTCACTATTCATTTCATTTCTATACGTTTGATTAAAATACTCCTCACGTATATTGAACAAATTTATGGAAATGACATGAACGAAGGGAGTATCAAATAGTCAGATGAATTGAAAACAAATCGACTTTTTATTTTAGATTTGTTGAGTGAGAACAAGTTTAAAAAGAGGGGCAATCTTTAGACTTGGATGATTTGGTGGTGATTACTGGATGGTGAATTAGAGTGAAAATCATAAACTGTGTAATTATGTTCATCATTCACAAGTCCTCTTTCGTGAATAGCTGCTAAATTGTTCAAAAATCAAAGATTTGAACTAACGGCACCAAGAACAACAACAAATGTTTAAGAAAGAGAACACAAAATTCTCCCAAAACCCAGGTTATTAGTATAGAATGCACGATGGTATGTTTGGGAACTTAAAATTTGAATTGAATTCCATAATTGAGACATTTCAAGTGTGTGGGAAACCTTAGAATCTAGAATTGAAAATTTGAAATTGCTCATTCCTTATCAATTCCAACCCGGTTAAAAATCAGAGTTCTTAAATTCCTACCCCATAGTAACCATTTTAATTTCACCACTATCCAATATTCTTATAATAATTTTTTTTGTGATGTGAATTCCGTTGCAATATTTTTCTTTTCAGCTTTTTTTACAGACGCAATATATATTTCTCTAATCAATTTTTTTTGGGTGACCTCGAGTCGGACACCCCCATCCAATTCCAATTCTGATTCCAAATCCATGGTTTCCTAAACATCATTGAGAAATCGGAATTCGGAAATGATTTCCAAGTGATTTACAAACAATTTTATGAAATTGGATTTGGAATGGAATAACAACACATTAATTTCTATAATTGAAATCAAGAAAATGAAATTCATTCTGTATTTCCAAACACTATCTAAAATGAAACGAAGATCACACTCCCAAACAACGTTTTATTTATGAAATATTAAAATGCTGTCATAAACATACCACCAAAGCTCGAAAATAAAATCAATAAAATCGAACTGCATGCCCAGCATTAAGTCATCAGAATCAGGAATCACATGAACAAAACAAATCACAAATAAACCATCCAGATTCGCTATCCAAACATCAATGAAAAGCAATCGGAATCAAAGATGAAACACACATAAGAAAAACCAAAATAAATATAGGATTGATAATTTTGTTATACGCCGGGAAAAACGATGAATGTTTAAGAAAATAGAAAAGAATGGGTACCAGCAGCACCGGCAAAACCCCGGCGTTGAACAAGGAGAGAAGGTTGGTTGGAAGAAGAGATCCGTGAGACGGTGGCAACTTGACGAGCCGCGGCTACAATGCGAGAAGCCATTGTTTTGGAGGTCACAATTCACAAATGATCGCAAAGTGAGAACTGAGAAGACAGAAAGAAATGGAGACTGGAGACGCAAGCTTCACAAATGTAGTCCAGTTCTGGTAATTAGGTAAAATGCAGATTGCTGGCTTACAAGTTGCAACTCACAAATGTATATTATCGGGCTTTTTCCTTCCCCCGGTTTCATCCCGGATGGTTCTCCTTTCGCCTTTCGGGGAGTAAATCCAGCCCGTTTGAGCTCCGGCTTGAGTTCGAATGGGTTTGTAATCCATTTGAAAATTTGGGTTTGGGTTTAAAACCGGCTTAAGAGACTCTGAGTTTGAAGCTTAAAGCTCGGAATCTGTTCAATTTCAATTAAACATTGGAATATTTTTTTAATCTTTTCCACTTTTAAAATTCTTTAAAAAATGTCTATATTTATAAGATATTCTACCGTGTACCTTCAACTTTTACACTTTTCTATGTTATACCCCTACATTTTTTACATTCTATGATGTAACCCTGAACTCTATTTGTAAGCATATACCATGACCTTATTTATTTTCTTTGCTAATTTAGTTTCTTAATTGATCTATTAAATCGTCTATTTACTATTCAAATTACTCAATAACCTACTCATTTACTTATAAGTTTGCCAAATCCCCTATTTTTTCTACTAAAAGAATAGGCGAGCTCACAAATTTTCCCTCCAAAAAGCATCTTTTTAAATAAGGAAGTTGCTGATAATTTAAGTGTATTCACTAAATAAGGAAAATAATAAGTATAATGTATTTCATTAATTATATTTTCATTAAAATTAATATTTTCATCAAATTATATAATTTTCACGAAACTCTAAACTATAATCTTTTAATTAAAATATAAATAATACAAGTATTAAACTATAAACTGTTAAATCTTTTATTGATGTTATGATTTGAGAATGATTTGACTCATACTACTTATAAACAAAACTATATATCGTTTTTATTACTTTCATGACAAAAAAATTGAGAGAATTTATAAATTGGAATCAATAGCTTTGGCGTATAAAAAAAATATTCTATAAACTGCTAAATCTTGTATTGATGTTATTTTTTTAGGTTGATTTGAATCATACTACGTAAACAAAACTATAAATCGTTTTTACTACTTTCATGACTAAAATATTAGAGAATTTATAAATTAAAATCAATAGTTTTGAGGTAAAAAATATTTTTTTAAGAAATACGTTTCATAACATTAATTAATTCTCTTGGATTAATTTTCAGTTTTAATTTTTTTTTCTCAAAACAAAATACAATAACGAGAAAAATAAATAATTAACGAGATAACACTATTATTTAATTAAAAAATTATATATACCGTGCATTTATTTCACGGGTTCTAAACTAATTACCCATTAATCCATCAAATAATATACGAATCTAAGTAAAAAGTCATCACTCCATTATCACATCATGAATCATATGAGATATTTTAAATAGTTGTTTGTGCTTATTAAAGTGATTTGTGATGTTTCTCATATAGATAGGTGATACAACATTTGTAACACCCTCATTTAGGCAGGAGCCTTTGGCAAGACATTCTCGATTAAATAGAGATGTTACCATCTCGGAAACCCGATGCAATGTATATCAAATCAAACAATGATTAAGTACATTAAATAAAGTTTACAACCTTAACTGAAAAATGTCTCAAAATAACTAAATAGAGTTTAATATTCTGAATAAATGCTTAGTAATAGACAGTGTCTAGACTCAAAATAGAAATACTAATGTCTGACAAAAAACTAGACCAAAATGTGACACTAGACTCGTGATGGACTCCGTCATCTCGTCCCAAACTCCAGCACAACATCCACATCAGCTCATATTCAAACCTATTAAATTAACTTGCTCCCCATACAATCGAAAATTATTGAATGGATCAGCACATGCCACCCCGAAAATAGGTGACAATTTGACACAAGACACAAACACGTCAACCACTGGTTGAGTAGGGACATAAACAACCTACAAATGTATGAATAATGATAATGAAAACATATATATATAACTATAACAACCACAAGGATAATAAACTCAACAAGAATGAGTGACCGGTCTCCCGTCTCATACGGGCCAACCGCCAACCCTGTCAGCAAGTATGGCACAACTCCATGTCACCAGGCTCATACCAAAATGGTACACTCCCTGTTAGCGTACAAACACAATCATATCACACCGCCGTACACACACTGGCACAACTCCCTGTCATCGTGCCTCACAATACTATGCACAATGGCACATCTCCCTGTCACCACGCCTCAACAATATAATGATAATAATACAAACACAATATAGGACTACACATACAAACAAACGCACAATAGCCAAGTCGTTTCTTACCAGTGTGTCGTTCGAAACTCATACAGTTTGTCGATCGACCAAATACAGCCTGTCGATCGACAGACTCGTTATATAGCTAGCAAAACACATATTTTCACATCATTAGACAATGTTATTCTCGCATCTCTGTTACAATATAAATTAAGTACGAAATTAGAGTCGAGTAGGATATCCCTACCTGTAGCAAATCCGCGATAACAAAGCAAGCAAGATTCAAAACTGTTCCTCGATGAAATCGCAACCTATAACACATAGTATTCGTAATCAGCAATGATTTATAACAAGACGAGAAAAACGAACTACCCGAACCGCAACCCTAAGTCATGGCTACTAGATCATGTCCACGTGGCTTCGTTCTAATCAATTTATGAATTAAATAATCAATTAAACTAATGGGTGAATAACTTACGATGATAAAAGCGAATTGTGCGACGGAATTGACGAATTACTCGTGCTTCTTCTCTTCCTTTCCTCCTCGGCAGATGGTGTGTTTAACGTTGAGCGCAGCCTTTGGTTTTTCAAAAGTGTTTAGGCTTATAGGTTTATGGGTATTTATAGGTTAGATAAGATAAGGTAAAATAAAAAGTAGTTCAAGCGTTCAAAACTCACGCTGCTCGACGAGGTCGATCGACAGACCAACTTGTCGATCAACAGACTTTTCCCTAATATGTCGATCGACCATCCCGATCGACATAGCTCCCCAAAACTCCCAACATAACTCTCTTTGTCAATAGACAGACAGTAGTACTTTGATAGACAAGGCATTAGACACAACTCTATACTCATTAGACGCTATCGAAAGCCTTCTACAAATTAACTTAGCATTCACTCTTATAAATTACGCAATCTTCTTATATATAAATTACAGGGTATTACAGTCTTCCCCCATTAAAATGAACTTCGTCCCGAAGTTTCCGCCACTACCCAATGAAATACATTGCAATAGGCTTGAAATTAACTCAACACAATCATATATAAAACACATTAGTCCTTATATAAACCGGGTTTGTCACATTCCATCCCCCTAAAAAGAAGGTTACGTCCCCGTAACCGAATTCGTACCTGATCAAAAAAATTCGGATACTTTTTTTTCACGGCATCCTCCGCTTCCCATGTAGCTTCCTCAACATTATGGTTACACCATTAGACCTTTACTAGCACAGTCTCGTCATTCCTTTTTTTGCGCACCTTTTTATCCAAGATTTCTTTTGCAAACCTCCACATAAGTCAATGACTCATCCACCTCAACTGTTTGTGGCTCAAGTATATGAGAGGGATTGCTCACACATTTTCTCAGCTGTGACACATGAAACACGTTATGAACTCTATCTAGGACTGAAGTTAATGCCAAACGATAAGCTACCTCTTCAACTCTATCTAGAATCTCATACGGTCCTATATATTTCTGGCTCATCTTGAATGTCTTCCCAAATCGCATAAATCCTCTCATAGAAGACACTTTCAGCAAAACTTTGTCCCCCCACTACAAACTCTATATCACTTCTTTTCAAATTAGCATAAATTTTCTGACGGTCTTGTGCAACTCTCATTTTCTGACGGATAATATGTACTTGCTCCACCATTTTGTGAATCATCTATGGTCCCAAAACTACTGAGTCCGTCACATTATCTCAGCATACAGGACTCCTACATTTCCTCCAATACAAAGTCTCGAATGGTGTCATCCCGATACTAGCATAGTAACTGTTATTGTACGAAAACTCGATCAGGTCCAGCCTCTCCTCCCAAAATCCACCAAATTCTAGTACACAAGCCCTTAACATATCCTCCAGGGTCTGAATGGTCCTCTCAGTCTTCCCATCTGTCGCTGGGTGAAAGACAGTGCTCATTTTTAGCGTAGTACCCATTACACTATACAATTCCTGCCAAAACTTGGAAATGAATTTCGAATGTCAGTCATATGCGATGTCTTTAGGCACTCCATATAGTTTCAGAAGATTTCTTGCAGTAGGCTTTAGCTAACTCCGCCTTACTCCAAGTATCTTTCATCGGAATAAAGTGGGCAGTTTTAGTGAGACAGTCCATTATCACCCACATCATGTTATTCCCCTTCTGGGTTCGAGGTAACCCAATTATGAAATCCATGGAAATGTTTTCCCACTTCCACTCATGCACATCTAAGGATTGTACCTTACCTTGCGGTCTTTTATGCTCACCTTTTACTCTCAAGCAAGCCAGGCATTGAGCCACAAACTCTGTAACCTCCTTCTTCATTCCCGGCCACCAGAAGGTTTTTTTTAAGATCTTTATATAATTTATCTCCTCCCGGATGCACAAAATAGGGATTGTTATGTTCTTCAGTCAAAATATCTCGCTTCAGCTGCTCATTATCAGGTACACACCATCTCCTTTCAAAACTCAAACTTTCCTCACCGTAAATAGTAAAATGTGATGAATTTACTTTCTCGACGGACGCGAACCCTAAGTCACGGCTACTAGATCACGTCCATACGAGTAAAAGGTAAGCAACAATGATTTATAGCAAGACGGGAAAAACGAACTACACTAGCCCCAACCCTAAGTGTAATACTCCATTGAACCGAACGTTATTCGGGTGGGGTACCCCCTTGAAAAGGTCCATTGGTAGACTTAAAATCTGACTAGTGATTAAAGGGATTGAAAGTACTACTCATATCAATAAAGTGAAGTTTCTTTTCTAGTTATCCATGCGAAAGAAATCCACAATTAAGCGTGCTTGGCTGAGAGTAGTCTTAGGATGCGTGACCTCCTAGGAAGGTTCCTGGGATGCGCATGAGTGAGGAGAAAATGCGCTGGAAAGGAAGGACATGTGTTCATTTGTGGGCCATGTACACAGCCTGGCAAGCTACCTTGAGTGACCGCTCCCGACCCTAAGTTTGGGTCAGGGGTGTTACAAGTGGTATCAGAGCAACCTGCGACTGTCTAGTGAGCCCGTGTTCTGGAGTACCCGGGTCGCCAACCTAGCGAGGAGGATTCTGGGTTTGGCTCGACTGCGGTCAAATGCTGCCAGGCGCAACGAGGACGCTGCGTTCTTCAAGCGGGGGTGTGTAATACTCCACTGAACCGTTGACATTATTCAGGTGGGGTACCCTCTTGAAAAGGTCTAGTAGTAGGCTTAAAATCTGACTAGTGCTTAAAGGGATTGAAAGTATTACTCATATCAATAAAGTGCACTTTATTTTCTGGTTATCCATGCGAAAGAACTCCACAGTTAATCATGCTTGGATGATAGTAGTCTTTGGATGGGTGACCTCCTAAGAAGGTTCTCGGGATGCGCATGAGTGAGGACAAAATGCGCTGGAAAGGACCCGTGTTGATCTGTGGGCCATGTACACAAGCTGGCAAGCTACATTGAGTGACCGCTTCCGACCCTAGGTTTGGGACAGGGTGCTACACTAAGTCACGGCTACTAGATCACGTCCTTAAGTCGCTTCGTTCTAATCAATTGATGACGTAAATAACTAATTAAACTAATGGGTGGACAATTTACGATGATAAAAGCGAATTGTGCGACCGAATCGACGAATTACTCGTGCTCCTTCTCTTCCTTTCCTCCTTGGCAGATGGTGTGTTTAAGGTTGAGTCTTTGGTTTTGAAAAAGTGTTTAGAGTTATAGGTTTATGGGTATTTATAGGTTAGATAAGATAGGGTAAAATAAGAAGTAGTTCAAGCATTCAAAACTCACGCTGCTCAACAAGGTCGATCGACACACCTGCTTGTCGATGGACGGACTTTTGCCTAATATGTCGATCGACCCATCTTGATCGACACAACTCCCCAAAACTCTCAACGTCATCCCCTTTGTTGATAGAAAGCCCCCAAATGTCGATAGACAGCTAATAGCACTTCGATAGACATTAACAACTCTATATTCATTAGACAATATCGAAAGCCTTATTTAAACTAACTTACCATTCACTCTTATAAATTATACAATATTCTTATATATAAATTACGGGGTATTACAACATTAATGAGTCAAAATAAAGGTCAAAAAATGGTGTTTGATAGTGATAAAGTTAATCGAGAGTTAAACGAGGTCATGATTGAGAAATAAGTAAGAGGTTTAGGGGTACAACGTAGAATATAAAAAATGGAGGGGTATAACATGGAAAACCTAAAAACTCGAGGGTACAACGTAAAATATTTTAACATAAATAAAAATACTAAAAAAAATATAATACTCCTTTTAGATATTATAATAACACCTGTACTACTTGGAACACATTGTCACCGCGTCTGGACCTGGTTTTAGCCACTGGCAATGGCGGCTTGCCACCTTCATTTTACTTTCGGAGGGCTCGGTGTTTATACTGTTGTAGATGTACTGCATTATGCTTTTCTGGCATCTTGATTGAAGTCTGCTGAGCTGCAGGCTAAGCTCCTACGACCATCTGGTATTATAACTCCTAGACATACTTTTGATGCTGCTTTGAGCGTGTGTTTAATGAAACTACGGGTTCTAACCTTCTGCGTAATCCTAGTGAGATTGCTGCCTCTAAACTTATGAAGAAATTGGCAGACATATATTTCACGAAGGTTGCATCTACAGCAGAATCAGGTTTCTATTTGACTCCTCGACAGTTAGAATTGTGGAAGTCTCAGCTGGGTGATCACACGTCTGATAGGCTGCGTGCGGTCCTTTTCTCCGGGGTGGGGTAAACTATAAATGGGAGGACTTACCGCTGTGTGCTTAGCTATCGGCTGGGTATTCCATTGATTTCGATACCTAGGCCATGTTCTGCTTGTTCTCAGGTCCTTAATGGAGATATCTAACAGGATTATGTTGTGTCGTGTGATGGAACTGTTGGTATTAAGCATCAACATAACCTTATTTGTGACACCCTATTGGATATCTGATGCCGATCTGGAATTTCTGCTCGTAAGGAGGTGGATATTGGCTTGATCGATGGGCATGACAATCCCATACGTCCTGGGGATTTGGTGCTTTATTCTTGGGAGATGAGGCGTGATGTGTCGGTGGATCTGACTGGGTTTTCTCCCTCGAGTCAGTTTGGGATGTGTGATTTTGTGCCCAGACCCGTGGTGGTTGATGCTGCTCAGCGCAAATGTAACACTCCCAATTTTTGGCTAAATTAAAAATTGCATTTATATTCAAAACTGACAAAAATACGAGGTTATAAATTACATTTACATTCAAAACTAATCAAAATTACCCCTGTTCTACCCACCAACGTAGTGCAATTTCTAACACATCCTAAGGCTCTCGATCTTATATGAGTGTATAAACAAGTAAAGAATCATGCAAGTTGTCACTCAAGCCTTTCCTTTAATAGGTAATGTGCATTAAGTCGAAACCAGATCCTTTAATCAAATTATTAGACTCAACAAGTATGGATCTACCTTTTAATCATCTCCCTACTCCCCCATTATCCCTCGCTAAGAGACTACTCACTAATCTTCACTATCAACATGCTAATAACACAATCCCCTATCTACTAAAATAATAAGTGTTCTCATAATTTTTTTCTTCCAAAAAATATCTTCTTAAGTAAGGAAGCTAATTACAATTAAGTGCATTCAATAAATAAGGAAACTAATAAATATATTTTATTTCATTAAATTATTACCTTTTCATTAAAATTAATCTTTTCATCAAATTATAGTATAAATTTTAAACTATGATCGCTTAATTAAAATATAAATAAAATTTATATAAAATTATAAACGGCTAAATCTTTTATTGATGCTATTATTTCAGAATGACTTGGTTCATACTACGTATACAACAAAACTGTAAATCTCTATTATTACTTTCTTAACAAAAAAAAAAGAGAATTTAAAACTTGAAATAATTAACTTTGTCGTATAAAAAATATTTTGTTTGAAATACATTTCAGCACATTTACTCAATTCTCTTGATTAATTATCAGTTCCAATTTTTTTTCCTCAAAACAAAATAAAATTACGAGAAATATGAACAATTAATGAAATACCACTATTATATAAATAATTTATTAAAAAAACTCTATATACCGTGTATTTATTGCACGAGGTCTAAACTAGTTAAACACAACAATTAGGCTAAATATGATGGTTGAGTAAAGTAATTAACAAAGGATTAATGAAAGATTTAGAGATTAAGGAATTATACCAACTCAAAAGATGAACAAAGGATGAACAAATAAAAAGAGAAATCCTTGAATAGATGAAGATGTAGTCACCAATCTTCAATAAACCCAATAGATTACAAGAACAAAGAAAGATTAACTAATGAATTGAGAAGTAATTATGGAAAGATTACAATAATTGAAGGTTTAATTAAGTTAACTAGGAAACTAGATCTATGATTAGGGTAGTTAATTGATGGTCTTCCTTCTTAATGATACAAGAGATGTATTTATAGTAATACAAGAAATTAAGATTTAATTAGAGTCTAATAGCATTGACGTAAAGGCGCTAACTCGTTGCCTCCCTCGAGCCCGTGGAGAACTCGGCCGAGTTCTCAGTTGAAAGATGAATCCTAGCCTAGAACTCGAGCGAGTTCATGGCCGGCTCGGGCGATTTCCTCGTTGTCTTGCTCGAGTTACCCTTGGGCTCGGGCGAGTTATCCCCTCATTTCTTCTTCTTCCTCTTCGCTGTTCCTAAATTCGTGCGAGATGGCTTCAGGTTGTGGGGGCTAGTCTCAAATCATCCAAACTCTGTTTTATTGATCTACAAGTCCTTGGTCGTGTCGCTGATTTATGCTTGGTCATTAGAACTGTCTGTTTAGCTCCTAATTGATCCTTGAGTGCGTGATTTTCGGTCATTTTTCTTCATTCCTTACGAAGGGTATAAAATCTTATAGAATAACAAATAGAAAGCTAAAGACATCTAAATGACTCTAATTAGTGAAAATGGCATGTAAAACGAGGCTAGTTAAGGGGTTAAAGTACGTAAATTAGAAACATATCAAATATCCCCGAACCGAACCTTTGCTCGTCTCGAGTAAAGAGGTGACTAAGACTAAGACCTTTATTTAAACTAATCCTAATAGCATATCCGATACGAGACAATTAGTAGGTCTCGCTTCGTCCCTTCAAATCATAACAAGACGTCCATGAGGTACAATGTTTTCTTGCAAGGCAAGTCGGGTCTTGCCAAAATGGCGACATGTCCAAACATTAAGCACACAAACAAGTAATAGGATGCATCGACAAAAGAATATCCACTCTCCTCATCTAAGTGGCGGAATCAACTAAAAGGGAACTAGTATAAGGGCATATACTCCATTGTCTCACTAGTTCTACAAACTACTATGTTTAAGTCATTAAGAGGATAGAAGTGAATCACCTCCAAATGGTGTTAAATTAGACTAATTTTCTCTTCAATTACTAAATGATTCGTCAAGAGCGAGGTCCCTATTGTGTTAGAAGAAACTAGAGGATCGCGGAATTCCCCCTCTTTCTTAGACAAGTGGAAGGGTCGTCCCTTCTCAACCATGAGGACCATCGATAGACTAGGGAATAAAGATAGTGTTAGAGTTTCATACTAGTAGTTTTCTTGGGCTAT
>VHZZ01003778.1:89211-99500 GCA_009801015.1 Silene noctiflora
AGTATTATGACATTTCGCTTTTAGACTCAAAAAATGTTTTAAAAATTACAGTATTTCAGCTACTTATCTTTCAAATTATATTATATTTGGTGTCTAAAATAGCGGGGTGTCACATCTCAAACCTGCCACCAAAACCACCGAGAGACACCACTGCCAGCAACCTAGCTGCGGTCTAAACGCTAGTCCTAACCACCAAACCTAGCCAGCCTCACTCGTCCCCTCACAACAACACCGACACACCACCACGGCTTTTCCCTGTCCCCTGGTGGTTCCCAGCATCACCCAACCCTACATGACACTCACGGTGGTTTCCTACACGACCTTAGCAACGCACCCAACCATTAACCCCTGTTTTTGCGAACTCCGGCGAACACCTGCGCAAGGCACCTCCTTTGGCCACCCTGACGCCACCAATGGGCTCGCCTACGACTCTACATCGACGACTACCCAACCACCAGAAACGACGACCCTTGCACGACACAAATCTCGTCTTAAAACACGATACCGAAACCTGAAGTAAAGACAAACACTAACCCATGCCACCACCTTTACCACTGACGGCCACCACCGTGTCTCCTCTGACCTACCGTGGTCCCACCAGTAGCACCACCTCCCTTGGTCACAGTCTAGCGAAGCCACGAGGGTCCAAGGTCTATCGCACGATCGCAACACAAATCCAACAACAACAATCACTCTCACGCAATTCCGGCCAACAACCGTGCAACAGCCACCCCTACACGACACCCAACCACATAAATAAAATATAGCAACTCAAAAGTTAGTAGTATCACATTCTACCCTCCTAAAAACAAACTTCGTCCCGAAGTTTTTCTAATAGATACTTTTATTAAAATACTACAACATACTCAATCAACTATATCTATCTAGCATGGTTTCAGGATCACAAATTCCCCATATCACTAGACATGAAATTTCCACTTCACTTAACACGCTCATTCACATAATTAAACATCCAATTTACTGTAGTAAACATGATTCTTATTCATACGCAAATTATTCAGTAAATAAATTCATTAACTATATAATAACCCAGTCATCAAAACTTCAACACCACAATCACCCAAAACACACGGCCTTAAGCCAAATTCACAATCACACATCAAACGAACCTTAACTCCGCATCCTGCACGAAGGTTAGAGAATTTGTAACTTAAAAGCATCCATAGACCCATATTAAATCCAACATTCTTTTTAACCTAACTTCTCTTGTTATCCCTTCCCGAGGTAGCCGGTTCAAAACTGAGAAGGGCTAGATTAAGGACGTCTCCCTAACCTAGTAAGACGACTCCTTAATAGTTCCTACCCGGGTTCATTTTATTTAGACACATCCTAAGTTCATTAGATTCATTAGTTTAGGTCTGAGGATCGTTCCCTCTAATACCACTTTGTAACAGCCCCATTTATTTAAGAGCCTTTAGCAAGACATTCCCAAATAAATCGAGTTGTTACCATCTCGGAATGACCGAGCTAGTGAATAAGAAAGTAAAACAAAGCAAAGTACTTTATGTTAAAATTTTGCGAATAAAGATTTTATTACAACTTAGCCAGACTGACTCAACTGAAACAATAAACCATTACAACTTGTAGTGGAAATAAATTAAATAACAACTGTCACGAAGTATGTGATCTAGACTTCTAGGTAAACTGACCAAAACCCTCATGCATCCCAATGAGCTCCCAAACTAGCTAACTCAAAAACCTGTCAATCAATCTGCTCCCCAATATTTGGTTCATCACAGGTGTTCACGAATACACGGTCAACCACGAGGTTGAGTAGAATAACTAACAAGTATAAGATGAACTAAATNAATACACGGTCAACCACGAGGTTGAGTAGAATAACTAACAAGTATAAGATGAACTAAATGAAAATGCACAATATGATATGATATGATATGATATGCAAATGTAAATGTAGTAGAGCTCATCACCTGAAACACCCGTTCATCCCGCCAATCCCTGGACTGGGGAAAACAATGCAATCATCCCAACCAAAGTTGAGGTAAACTCATCCCAACCGAAGTTGAGGTATACTCATCCCAACCGAAGTTGAGGTAAACTCTTCCCAGAACAAGTCCTGCAGAACCAGTCTAGGGAAAACAATGCAGTATGCCATTCAACTATACTAATTCATCCCAGAACGAATCTGAGATAACCAATGCAAATGTCATGCGAACAATGATAATTCATTCCAGAACGAGTCTGAGGCATCTCAGATCAGACACGAAGCTGAGACATCCAACCATAATAATAAAACTCATCCAATACTTAATAATTCATTCAATTCATATTACTTAATAAATGCACCAGTCACAAATAATAATACGAGTTGAGTAGTTATCCTACCTTTTCAGGAAATACTCCAATAAAAGTAATTCAAGCAATCACGTAATATTACCCTTCAATAAACCGTCACCTAATAACAAACATATTAATTACATAATTACTAACTACTCTAATTACATAACCATTATTTTATTTATTAACTAAATATTATATTTTATTCATAACCCATTATCATTAATTATTACGGTATATGAAAACCTGAGTCAAATACAAAGCCGAGGTCAACTAATTGATTAATCCCGACTCGCAAATAATTAATTAACAATTAATCAAATAACTCATTACGAATTATTACCTAAACTAATTATATTAAAAACCCGTCTCAAAACAAAACCCGACTGACCACACACTTAGAAATATACTATGTTACATACTAGTCACGTGGAATAAAACGTCTTTGCCACACCACGTCAAAAACACCCTATCACTCCTAATTTTGGCACCCAATTCAACACCTCTCAAACCTGCCACCAACACCACTGCCGGCAGCCCAACCACGGTCAAGACGCCAGTCCTAACCACCACACCTAGCCATCCTCACTCGTCCTAACAACCCCATCCACACGCCACACATCCCCTCACACACCACGACACACTACCACATCCACCACCACGACTTTCCCTTTCCCCTGGTGGTTCCCAAAAACACCCAACCCTACACGACACTCACGGTGGTCTCCTACACGACCCTAGCAACATACCCAACCACTAACCCCTGATTTTGCGAACTCCGGCGAACACCTGCGCAAAGCACCTCCTTTGGCCACCCTGACGCCACCAATTGGCTCGCCTACGACTCTACACCGACGACTACCCAACCACCAGAAACGATGACCCTTACACACGACACAAATCTCGTCTTAAAACACGATTCCGAAACCCGCAGTAAAGATAAACACCAACCCATGCCACCACCTTTACCACTGACGGCCACCACCGTGGTCTCCTCTGACCCACCATGGTCCCACCGGTAGCACCACCTCCCTTGCTCATAGTCTAGCCAAGCCACGAGGGTCCAAGGTCTATCGCACGATCCCAACACAAATCCAACAACAACCATCAGTCTCTCGCAATTCCGGCCAAATACCGCGCAAGCCACCACTACTAACCACCCCAACACCACCACGTTGGTTGACCCAAACACCACGACCCAACTATACCAAGCCCAGGTCAGAGAAGTCACAAATAGGGGTCGAAATCTGCGAAAACCCGCATAAAACACCAGGCTCACAACACCCTTGCAACGCCCAGCCTCCCGATGGTCAATGGTGGTCAAACGGAGATCCGATCAACCTATGGTGGTCCACGGCCAAGGTCACGGCGTAGTTGGGTCATACGGTGTTCAATTACAAGTTATATAAATTAATTACAAGACGAGTTATATTATGAGGCGGTTTTATTAAACTTACCTTGAGGCAAATTTTTCAGATCTAGAAATCCTTATTTTTCCTCTTTTATGATGCTTTTTGATTTTATGAGAGAATTAGAGATTTATGTGAGGGTTTGGTTGCATATATAGTAGTAGGGTAAGACAATTTGGAAGGAAATAGGAAACTTATATTACTATTTTTATTATTTACGTATTATTAATTATTATCAATTACTACTATTATTATTATATTATAATTACTATTACTACTAGTAACACGGCCCAATACACATGGCCCACATCCATTCCCGACTCATCCATCATTCTATTATATTATTCTGTTTCACAACATAATTCTATAATATATAAAACATATTTTGAAACACATTTTATTAATTCCACCGTCTGACCAACCAGTAACCAAGCCTTAAAATACGAGGTATTATAGTCTTCCCCCCTTAAAAAGAACTTCGTCCCAGAAGTTCACGCAGCTACCCAAAAGATAAAGCATACACACTAGTAGAAATGCTATCATCATTAACTTAAGATATATAACAAATCGTATATGCCACACATAATAAAATGTAGGCACACATAAATAAGATATAGCAACTCAAAACTTAGTAGTATCACATTCTACCCTCCTAAAAACAAACTTCGTCCCGAAGTTTTCCTAATAGATAATTTTATTAAAATATTATAACTATCTTAAACGCCCACATAAATAAAATATAGCAACTCAAAACTTAGTAGTATCACATTCTACCCTCCTAAAAACAAACTTCGTCCCGAAGTTTTCCTAATAGATACTTTTATTAAAATATTACAACATACTCAATCAAAAATTTCTATCTAGCATGGTTTCGGGATCACAAATTCCGTATATCACTAGACATGAAATTTCTACTTCACTTAACACGCTCATTCACATAATTAAACATCCAATTTACTGTAGTAAACATGCACTTATTCATATGGAAATTATTCAGTAAATAAATTCATCAACTATATAATAACTCAGTCATGAAAACTTCAACACCACAATCACCCAAAACACATGGCCTTAGGCCAAATTCACAATCACACCGCAAACATACCTTATCTCCGCATCCTGCATGAAGGTTAGAGAATTTGTAACTTAAAAGCATCCATGGACCCATATTAAATCCAACATTCTTTTTTACCTCACCTCTCTTGTTATCCCTTCCCGAGGTAACCAGTTCAAAACTGAGAAGGGCCAGATTAAGGATGTCTCCCCAACCTAGTAAGAGGGCTCCGTAACAGTTCCTACCCAGGTTCATTTTATTAACACACATCCTAAGTTCATTAAATTCATTAGTTTAGGCCTGAGGATCGCTCGCTCTGATACCACTTTGTAACACCCCCATTTATTTAAGAGCCTTTAACAAGACATTCCCAAATAAATATAGCTGTTACCATCTCGGAATAACCGAGGTTGTGAATAACAAAGTAAAACAAACCAAAATACTTTATGTTAAAATTTAGCGAATAAATATTTTATTGCAACTTAGCCAAACTGACTCAATTGAAATAATAAACCATTACAATTCGCAGCGGAAATAAATTAAATAACAATTGTCTCGAACTATGTGATCTAGACTTCTAGGTAGACTAGCCAAAATCCTCATGCATCCTTCTGAGCTCCCAAACCAGCTAACTCAAAAACCTGTCAATCAATCTGCTCCCCAATATTTGGTTCATCACAGGTGTTCACGAATGCACGGATAACCACGAGGTTGAGTAGAATAACTAACAACAAGTATAAGATAAACTATATGAAAATGCACAATATGATATGATATGATATGATATGCAAATGCAAATGCAGCTGAGCTCATCACCAGAAACACCCGTTCATCCCGTCAATCCCTGGCTTGGGGAATATAATGCAATCAACCCAACTGAAGTTGAGGAAAACTCATCCCAACCGAAGTTGAGGTAAACTCATCCCAAACGAATTCGAGGTAAACTCATCCCAACCGAAGTTGAGGTAAACTCATCCCAACCGAAGTTGAGGTAAACTCATCTCAGAACAAGTCCTGCAGAACCAGTCTGGGGAAAACAATGCAGTATGCCATGCAACTATACTAATTCATCTCAGATCGAGTCAGAGGTAACCAACGCAAATGCCATGTAAACAATGATAATTCATCCCATAACGAGTCTAATGTAACCAATGCAAATGATATGCAACCATAATAAATAATAAATATTCAACCAATTCATCTCAGACGAAGCTGAGGTATCCATCCATAATAATAAACTCTTCCAATACTCAATAATTCATTCAATTCATATTACTTAATAAATGCACCAGTCACAAATAATAATACGAGTTGAGTAGTTATCCTACCTATTCAGCAAATACTCCAATAAAAGCACTCCAATCAATCACGTAATATTACCCTTCAATAAACCATCACCAAATAAGAAACATAATAATTACATAACCATTATACTATTTATTAACTAATTATTATATTTTATTCATAACCCATTATCATTAATTATTGCAGTATATGAAAACCCGAGTCAAATACAAAGCCCAAGTCAAGTAATTGATTAATCTTGACTCATAAATAATTAATTAACAATTAATCAAATAACTAATTACGAATTGTTACGTAAACTAATTATATTAAAAACCCGTCTCAAAACAAAACCCGACCGACCACACACTTAGCAATATACTATATTATATACTAGTCACGTGGAATAAAAAGTCTTTCCCACACCACGTCAAACACATCCCATCACTCCTGATTTTTGCACCCGACCTGACATCTCTCAAACCTGCCACCAACACCACCCAGAGACACCACTGCCGGCAGCCTAGCCGTGGTCCATACGCCAGTCCTAACCACCACACCTAGCCACCCTCACTCGTCCTAACAACCCCATCCACACGCCATACATCCCCTCATAACAACACCCACACACCACCACAACTTTACCCTATTCGTTGGTGGTTCCCAGCAACACCCAACCCTACACGACACTCACAGTGGTTTCCTACATAACCCTAGCAACTTATCCAACCACTAACCCCTGTTTTTGCGAACTCCGACGAACACCTGCGCAAGGCACCTCCTTTGGCCACCCTAACGCCACCAATGGGCTCGCCAAAGACTCTACACCGACGACAACCTAACCACCAGACACGACAACCCTTACACATGACACAAAACTCGTCTTAAAACACGATACCGAAACCCGCAGTAAAGACAAACTCGTCTTCTCTGGCTCACGGTGGTCCCACCAGTAGCACCACCTCCCTTGGTCACGGTCTAGCCAAGCCACGAGGGTCCTAGGTCTATCGCACGATCCCAACACAAATTAAACAACCATCACTCTCTCGCAATTGTGGCCAACCACCGCGCAAGCCACCGCTGTTAACCACCTCAACACCACCACGTTGGTCGACCCAACCCTACCAAGCCCAGGTCAGAGAAGTCACGCAAAGGGGTTCAAAATCCATGAAAACCCGCATAAAACACCACTCTCACAACACCCTTGCAACGCCCCTCCTCCCGACTATCAATGGTGGTCGAAAGGGGGCCCGGTCAACCTATGGTGGTCCACGACGAAGGTCACGGCATAGTTGGGTCATACGGTGTTCAATTACAAGTTATATAAATTAATTACAAGACGAGTTATATTATGAGACGGTTTTATAAAACTTACCTTGAGGCAAATTGTTCAGATCTAGAAATCCTTTTTTTTCCTCTTTTATGCCGCCTTTTGATTTTATGAGAGAATTAGAGACTTATGTGAGGGTTTGGTTGCTTATATAGTAGTAGGGTAAGAAAATTTGGAAGGAAATATGAAACTTATATTATTATTATTATGTACGTAATATTATTTATTATCAATTACTACTACTATTATTATTATATTATAATTACTATTACTACTAGTAACACGACCTAATATACATGGCCCACATCCATTCCAGACTCATCCATCATTCTATTATATTATTCCGTCTCACAACATAATTCTATAATTTATAAAATATATTTTAAAACACATTTTTATAATTCCACCATCTGACCAACCATTAACCAAGTCTTAAAATACGAGGTATTACAAGTATGAGAACCATCTTATGAATCATGCCTATTTAGTACTAGTCTAGTGCGGGTCGAGAAAAATATGGGTGCTACTTTGAGATTCAAAATGCAAGTAGGAATCAAAAGATGCATAGTGGAGAAATACTTGTGTATGTTTTAGAAGCGTGGCAGAAAAGTGTTTGGTTCTAACCCCTTGTATTAAAGATTAGGTAAGTGAAGCGGTAAGGTGTTACAGTAGGTTGAACCTTGTTACCTTAGGATTAGATGTGGACTAAAAGTTCAATGATGTGAGATTTAAAGGAAATACTTTGGGGTGTTGATAACTATAAATGGATTGGTGTTATAATTTGATATTAATTAGCTCTTGAGACTATTTGAGTTGAGAACGATTTATTATTAAGAGTTCCTTGTTAAGATTACAAATTGGGAGACTTTAAGGTTGTGTGGGGCACTTGAGATCTTGGGATAGTGTTACAATTTAGCATAGTTCCGCTTTTGGGAATCTGTTATAGGTCAAAGGGTAGATGAACTTGGGATCTAATTGATTTGTCTAACTTGAGTAATTGTGTATCTTTCTCTAAAAGTTTTGTGTTGGAATGGGATTTCATGAAAGACATTTCTTAAGAGTTTTAGGTTAACTCGTTACTACTTGATTTGGAACGAGAACCTTGTGGAAGTTTGGAGGAACCTATTCCTGAAATTTATGAGTTTGAATATAGAGGTATCCCTTGAACATTAGAAGTGTGACCTTGATGTTGAGAACCTTAGGCTTTTAGAAGTGTGTGGGTTAAGCCTTAACTCTTCCATTACATCATTTTTATTCTCCTTTCTTCCGTGATAGCTTTGTTGAACCATGCCTTTACATATAAGTTTACTTATCCTCCTATTGACTCAGATGTCCTTCTAACTATAGTACATATTTCTTTTCTCGTGGCTTAATTATTTTTGGAGTCCATATCTCTGAGTTTCATATCTTGTCATGCTCACATGTCCCTTTGAAATTTCCAATCGTTTCCCTATCCCGTTGTTCCTCTGTATTCCCTAGTAGAGTGGTTGTCTTGTTGGCTGCATTGCGGAGTGGTGGAATGTGTTTTGAGGATTTGTGGGTTCTGACTTTGTCAAAATTGGATTAATGAGTTGTGTTTACATTAGACCTTGTGAACTGGGAGTTAGAATTTAGATATAATCCTAATAGTGGTGGTAATGTACTCTCTTGATCACTTCATGTGTAGAGGACTAGTTATATAAATGTTGCTTGGAGGTCCGAGTTGAGCATAAGGTTAGTGTGACCGACATGCTCTTGTTTGAGTTTTAATGGTTACCTAGAAAGTGTTCTAGGCGGGGGTTTCTTTTAGTTATTGGATTCTCATTCGAGTATTCACCTTACAGTAATGAGGATTGGTAGTCAAGGTTTGTGGGATATTATTGTAAGTTGGGACCGACAAATTTTGAGTTGAGTTGAGTTAGATAATTTGAATGGTTGTCTCGTAGCCCTATGTTTGGTAATATTTGTGATTTAGAGAACGTCATCATTTCTATTTTGGGTTTCGGGTGTATAACAAGATTTCGTTTGGAATGTTAGATAGTGCAAAGAGCCCTGAATTTGGATATGCAATTGAGGGTTTTACCATGTTGAGAGTTTAACACCCCCATCTACCAAGGAGCCTTATCAAGACCTTCCCTAACAGATAAGGGCGTTACCATCTCAGTTACCCGAGGTAAAGTAATAATCAAACGTCAATAAAAGAACATTTTAAGTTATTACAAGTTATTCAACCAAAAGGAAAAGATACAACTAATGACACAACCAACTATATAAACCTATCTCTGTCGTGACTCGTGGTAAACTCACCCCTCCAAAGAACCCAACAAAGATCCAGAAAGCAATCTACTAAGACTGACTGCTCACCATAATGGATCACGACAGACACAACATAAGAAGAAACACAGAAAACATGACACACGGTCAGTAACTGCAGAATCACACAAAGAATAAGTACAATAACATACACCCACACCGTCACATCTCCACACACCTGACTACACACTAACGTGTGTAGCCCTTCCAGAATACCCATCACAATGGATATTCCAGACCGCCAGTGGGGGACCGCAGCCGTACCCACCAAATCCCCGCTCATCTACTTCGAGCGAAAACCCAAGTTCCTTAATGTGCATATCCCCTCCTATGCCGGGTTCCACAGAGGGTGAACCAGGGGCATGAAGCCACTCCCGCAAGTGACTCCACTCAGCCGAGGGCGTGCCTCGCGAACCACAGACAAAAACATAAAACAATTGTGACACCCCGCTATTTAAGACACCAAAATATAACATAGTTGAAAAGACAAGTAGCGGAAATACGGTATTTTTAAAACATTTTTGGAGTCTAAAAGCGAAATGTCATAATACTACAATTGTGTGGAAAAGGAAGTACAAAATATGGGTTTACAAAACCGAAA
>VHZZ01003779.1:67265-77351 GCA_009801015.1 Silene noctiflora
GTGACCACAGCTAGATCGAGTGACTCAACTATCACCCATCCATGAGGAACTAGACGAGACTCGGCAAGTGCTACGGTCGGTCAACACTAGTCAAAGATCCTAGTAGGGCGGGTATTACAATCGTGCCGCTCAAAGACACCACCGACAAAGCCTCTATCTCCAAAACCTTCATCTCCTTGATCCGTGTCCTCCATTTCTTCCCCGGAAGGGCCTTCCCCAAAACCACCTACATGGGAGGTGGTGGGAAACTGAGTCCCCGCGTTACCCATCCATAGGTCATGCAAGTGGCCCTCATCAAACCGAATGTTGGTGCCCCAATCCGAAGGTTGAATACCGTAGGCCTTAAACACGCCTGAAGCATCTTCCGTGTCGGTCCAAAAGCTAGGGCGGTAGGCGGTCGCATCCCTTGGTTGAAATCCGCCTCGGTCATATCTCTCAACACCAAGTCGGTGTTGACTCGGTGAATAAGGTAGGCCATGGGATCATAGTGGGGATCGGGTTGGGTATATCCCCCGGTATAGACAAATTCTCCGGTATAAGGTGGGCGCATGATAGGTGGGGATCTCGTGGTGGGTATAGCTGAGGCTCTAAGAATAGACATAGGTCGGTAAGATGATGTGGAAGCTCGTCTACCGGAAGGAGGGGGTGGAGAAGGGCGGGGTGGAGAGTTATCTCGCTCCATGGTCTCATCCTCGACATCAAAGGTTATGGCATCTGGGATAGCATAGCGTCGGGGTGGAGGGCAGGGTGATCTCACGCTCTCTAGGGGTGTGGCCGGGGGTAGGTCTTGCTCGGCGGGGACGGTTATGTGCCATTATCCATCGACTCTCCAAAGTAATTACCCGCCTCTCTTCCCTTTGACAACCACGATTTTGATTCAATCCAAGAAAGGTGGAAGTACACCACTCCCATAGACATAGGTCCATCTATTTCCCCCGGCTCATACCCCGACAAGTTCTTGACCAACCGAGTCACTAAGGCCCCACAATATAAGGAGCACTTGTCTGACTCAATCATCCTCACAAAGGCTCCACAAATTAAGGACACGACATTAAAAAGAAAGGATGTCTCATAGAGGGGGTTGAGGTAAGAACTTAGAATCAAGACCTCCGTAGAGTTAAGCTTACTCGGGTCTTTCCTCCCATATAGGAGGTTGGTCAAGGAACGGAGGAAAATCTTGAGCACCGGATGCTCCACATCACTCACTTTCATGCTACTAACCCMTTTCTTTACCTTGCTAGTAAGGAGGGAAAAGTATTTCCCGGCCTTCATGTCCTTCCCCACTCAATCATGCTTATCGGGGTCCTCCTAGCCACTCCCAATCGGTCGGCGAAGTCATCTAGGGATAGGTTGTAAGAAGTGTTTTCGAGCCTAAAGCTCACAGTCTTGGCATCCTCATCCCAACTAAAACCACTCAAGAAATGAAGGGTGAGGTTATGGTAACTTACCTCCTCAAGATTATACAAACCCTTCATCCCAAGAGTCGAGAAGATGTTATGTGCCTCCTCCTCCAGGCCCAAAGCCTCCAAAGTGTCCACCGACACGCACTTAGTCGGTGCCATCCTCTTAGCGGCCAAGTCAAGAAAGTTGTCGTGTTGTTTATCATTTACAAACTCAATTCCTGGGTACTCCGGGAGGGTGATGGCGGGTGGGGCTACCGGTTGTTCCAGTGATGGTTTTCGGGCATTCCTCCCACGGCCGGTCCGGGTGCTCTTTGGTGCCATACTACAAAAGAATCAATACAACAAGATATGAAAAGGAAATACATGAGAATTAGATTGCTCGGAATGACAAGAGACTTTTCATGTTTACAAACATTATAGAGGAAAGGAATATAGCTTGAGTTGGAAAGTTCATTTACTCGGAATAATGATGCCATTCGATAAAGTGGTGTTCTCTACTCATTTAATTCCCTCTAGGCAAACTTTTCATTCCATGAAAATGAGCGTAATATATATAGTTGTTTGATAAACCTCCAATTTGACAAAAACGGTGAAACATTAAGACATCTATCATGATTAATTAAAATGGTCAACTGATAATTTTAGCATGAAATAGACATGAAAAGAAAATAAGACTTTTGATGGATTAATCACCAACATCCAATTACTCTACACTTTTAAAGCTTAAGTTGAGAAGAAAATTAATAGATGTTACTACTATCATGTCTTGGATGCTAAACATGGTCAAAACAACACTGAATTTGGAGCAAAATAATAAATCCGGGTAATTACGACACCAATTTCTCAAAGTAATTGTGAACGGATTAAAGGCATTTGACATCATATTTAGGATGAAATTGGATGCAATTAAAGGCTCAAAATCAAGTTTTAATGTGACTTTAGATGAAATTTCGGAATGTAAGTCAAGTTTCAAAAATAATTTTTTCTTCATTAAACATGGTTTCATATCATTTTGGTAGTGTTAGGATATCATTATGTGTAATAATTGAGTGCATTAAATCAAATGATCGAAATTAGGCTCTTCAAATCATTATTATGTACAAAATAATTGACCCATCTTGGAACAAATAATCATCTTAAACTTTAATTCATAACATTCATCAAAATAATCGATAAACCATACTATTAAACTATATTTGGATTGAAAAATCGAAATTTCGCCATGAACTATGGGTAGTTTGAGACTTCAAAAATCAAATTACAAGAAGGAAATGTTGTTTTTAAGGTAATTCATAACTTTACTAGTAAATATGGTGGTACTTTAGCATATCCAACTCAAGTTTTAAGTATAAAAATCAAAATTTGGGCATGGTTCCCCTTAAAATCCGAAAATTTAAGACGGTCTTAAGACAACATTTTCTGACATATAAGGCAAGATCTACAACTAACAACAAGGTTAAGCCATTGTTGGTCAACTATATTCCACAACAACCACAAGATACTCCATTATTACCCTAAAAATCACCATTTTCATGCTCATCAATGGTGTCAAAATTTCGACACAAAATTTTTGGTTTTTAACTACATTAACGG
The DNA here is from genome assembly GCA_009801015.1 of Silene noctiflora. NCBI lineage: Eukaryota > Viridiplantae > Streptophyta > Magnoliopsida > Caryophyllales > Caryophyllaceae > Silene > Silene noctiflora. Next base: position 70,262 of record VHZZ01003779.1, read on the forward strand.
TGTAGAAAGCTTATTATTATCATGAATTTAACATAAACATTCATTTTAAGGCAAGAATTCATGTATTCTAGTGTAGATCTAAGAAAAACTAAATTGAAGAAATTGAAAATGGGAGAGATGATGCTTACATTGTCAACTTAGAGTGAGCAAGATTAGTGAGGAAATGATAGGATTTCCAAGCTCAATAGAGTAAGAATGGCAAATTTTAGTGAGAGTTTGGTAAGGTAAGTTTTGGCCGGTAATTTTTCCGCGTTTTCGTTGTAGTATCTACCCGGTCGAGTGAGAGACCTACTCGGTCGAGTGCGAGTTGACTCGGTTGAGTGATCGGTCTACTCAGTCGAGTGGGTTTTCTTGTACTGAACCAATGGCTCTGGAATTTCCACTCGGTTGAGTCACTAGTTCACTCGGTCGAGTAGCCATCCACTCGGTCGGGTGGGTCCTCCTACTCGGTCGAGTAGCATAGTAAGGTCGAAAATTATCGATAAAAACTCATATAAAGTATCCCTGCAACAGAACAAGAAGTTTGGGAGTCCACCATCTAGTGGTGAGTTGCCTCGGGTTAGCTCATACGGCATCATACTTGCCGTCCACAATACATTACCTTCATACTTACGCACATTCTTACGACTATCATCATTATTCTTACTCTAACGATGACACTAATAATCCAAACACATATATGATATTCACATGTTAAAATTCGGGACTAGCCCCCCTCATGCATACACACCACATTTCTTTGAAAACATGTCATATCCACAGTTCTTTCATTTAACTCCCACAATTCATCATATTACGCCTCATAGACAACCACGTGTTACAAAAATGCATCCTTCATCACACATACATGTAACTATTCGTAATTCACGTAGCGTTCCCATACATATACCCAACCAAGCGGTGACCAACCAAGACAATAGGCACTAGTTTTGGCATGAGGGCGCCTACTCACCCAAAACCGATCTCTTATCATGCTCAAGTCGGGTTCATTTTATTAGACACTCCTAAATTCATTTTGATTCATTGGTTTAGGTTCCAAAATCGTCGCTCTGATACAACTTTGTAACACCCCGATTATCCGGCCAAGGTAATCGAAGCATTACCATCTCGGTTGCCGGAGGTAGTGTTTCAAAACTCCAATTAAAAGAACAATTTATTAATAATATAAGTTTAACGATTACAATTAACAAAATAATAAGTACAACCCATCCACTATGACCTTTATATCATATCTACTACTCAGCTCCAATCTCGTAGCGCGGCCTCAAATCTTGTATGCAGCATTAACCTGAAATCAATATGCTCCCCATATGATCGGAAATATCATATGGATCAACACAGGCCACCCCGAAAATAGGTGACAATTAACATAAGCCACAAACGGTCAGTTTCGATAATATAAACATATAAGACAAGACGATGATATGCGGTTATGAAATATGACAACTCGAGGCATGAGACACAACTATCAATTCCACTACACCGGTACCGGGACACACCTAGCCGTACCCACAACCCGGTGACGGCACCGCGTCACCGTCCACCAAAACAGCCGGACCGCAGCCCGTAAGAAGGTACTCCGGACACACCGGTGGTACCAGGCCCAAGAGCGACTCGGATCCCCTGCCAGATGACGTGACTAGACTTCACGCGTGCCTCCATAACTCAAGCCATTAATGTGCACATCCCTCTTGGAGTGGGAAGTTCCAAGAGGCAACCCAAACGGAAGACGGTCTCCCAACCGTCTTCCGTCTCCAATACAATCATTACATCACCACCACCAACCTCCAATATGGTTGTTTAATTAATTGTATGGTTGGCTGACTCTTCGTTGTTTTGCAAAACTTTTGTGATCCATTGGGGAATGGTGAGCAACTATTTAGTAGGTTTGGATGATTGAGATTATGTGCGAGATGGATGATAGCGCTTCCGTGTGCTAAGGTAGACCTTGGTAAGGCACTTTGGTAGATGGGGGTAAGGTGAGACACAGTTTTGGCTCAAGCTAATTTATAACGCCTAAATTACTCATTCTAAGACGATAAAAAGAGGGTCAAAATGTCCAAATATGGAGGTGAAAAATAGAGTTATCCAATCTTTCCACACTCGAGCCTTATTCATCCTCGAGTAAGTGACAAAACTACGGACACGACCTTTATCAAGAACAAGGAATAACTATACTAGCTAAATGTTATTTTATGATAGGTAATTAACGGGCCTCCTCGTCCCTTCAACGTACAATTAGACACTTAAAAGGCATAATGCCTCCTTGCAAGGCAAAGGCAAGTAGATTCTTTCTAAAATTGCGATACATCTAGCAAGAAAGTACAAATGGTTCACGTAAAGATGTATTTATCAAAAATAACGCTTAGATAGGGGTCAGGGCAAGTGCATATGTTCCGTTGTACTAGAATAATCCATTTAAAACTAAGTCTAGCATTATAGAAATGACGCACTCCTAGACTATGCGGAAATAGTATGATTCAATCGAATTTTCAATACGCTTCTTTGAAGGTGACAAATGGGATGGTAAGGATATCCCCTCAGCATTAGATAGCAATGTAGGTAGTAGAATCCACCTTCCCAGTGAGATGAGAAGCAGGGTCGTCCCCTCCGTTATGCATTTCAAGCTTATCATCGATACAAGGGTGAAAATGAGTTTTATTTAAAGAATTTGAGGAAATGCTTTTGCTTGGGTGATTCCGAAAAATGTATTTATTTGATTCGAGCGAGATTCCCGAAGAAGGATTTGCGTTTCTCAGGGCTTAACGGTAGATAATGTCGTCGCGTTAGCAACTTAGAGCACGGTCCCTAGTAAGTAGGGAGTATTAGAGATTGTCTAGAAAACTACAAGGAAACTACACATCCCAAAACGACGGAAGTGGGAGTGTAACACTCCATATTATATAATAATTTTTTATTCAAAAATTTCCCTATTAATAAATTAATTATTTCCAAGTTTTATATTTATTATTTCCACTATCCTTTTATTATTCTCTTATTTTGACTCAGTTTAAAAGGGTTGGAATGTTCGTGCACAATTTAATTATTTTAATGTAAGATCTACTTTGCTATCTTGCTCATGTTTTATTTCATATCAGCAACGGGAGGCAGTGTGTGTGTGTGTGTGAGTAGGGTTTGTTTGCCTTTTAATCTCAACCTTTCATTTTGATTAAATCTTGACCCTTTATTGCTTTGATCTAAGGGTTTGGATTAAGACTCAAGGACTCTACTAAAATAGGAGGAATCACATAATTTCTACACACACACATACAATGAGGATAAAGTTTTCATAAAACGTTGAATTTTATAATCTTCTAAGATATTGACATCCATATAAGACTCATTTTATTGTTGGGAGTTTCCATTTTTCCTTTCACTAAACAAAATTATCTAATATAATTAACCAAGGATGGTGATGTCATTTTAATGAGGAATTAGTATGAATATTGATTAATATAAAAAGTATGATGAAGTATGGATTTTGACGAAGGAGATAAGATTTTTAATGAAGGATAATATGAAGTTATTTTTTTTGTCTAATGAAGCGCACACTTAGTCGCATTACAATAGTGAGGAAGGGGGATCAAACCTGACACCTATTGTCTACAATACCTCCGTCTTAACCACTAGATTAAGATATTTTCGGTAGGATAATATGAAGTTATGAAGTAAGAGAAGGTGTGTTATTTGAATTGGCAATGGGGGATACGTTATTCGAATGTGATTGAATTTGGTTCCCTTTAATGACCATTTGAAAAACAACGTTTTGTAATCCGAACTAGAGATATTAGTAGCATTATTATATTTTAAGGTTTTTTTATATTGTACCCCTTCACTTTTTAAAATATATATGACATAGATGAATATATGGCTGCATTTTAAACCTTAATCGTCATTTCAACCATACTCACCCTCTTAAAACTCATTAGTGTGGATGAGGGAAATCGCCCGCACCATGTTTTTATTTCAAAACAAATTTTCCTTTTCGAAAGAGTCGCCACTAAATTCTTAATGGAATTTAGAAACCAAAATGTAAATATTTTGAATTCGTGTGAGTTTTCGTGTTAGGAATTTTAATTTAAGTTCAGTAAGAAAAACACCAAACCCCGCCCGTTACAATAACAGTCTCTACTAGATAAAATAATGGTCATTTGGCTATGTATCTCATGCGGTATGCAACCATTATTTTAAACCCTAAGCATGTGACATTAATACTATGTCAGTTTAATGCAAATAAACTTGTCAAGTTGAATTTGGCGGCCAATTTGTTAAATAAACCGATTAAAACTATTAAAATCAATTAAAATCGATAAATAGACTAAATCAATTAAATTAACTAAATCGATCAATTAAAATTATCCAAATATTTTATTTTCCATAAAATAATTAAATTCAATTGTAAATAAAATGAATTTCAAAAGCATTAATTTGAATATCATTTAAATTAAATAACTGCTTCATCGACGACGTCCATTGTACATCGTAAAACAAACTCCAAATAAGTGATGATGCCAACTGATAAATATATGTTGTCCAATCATCATCGGGTGTTTGTCGAGAGCCTATAAATTCCAGTATCGATAGATACGGGTATCTACAGAGCCCCCACTTTGACTGAGGCTTGGACAAGAGAAAGTCAAAGTATACCCCAGGTTCAACGACCTGAGGATTCCGTGGGTCGTTTATAGTCCATTAAACTTGTGTATGTAAGCTCGTCGGGCATAAGAAGAGATCATACCTAAAGCACGGTTCTGGATGCCTCTATTCATTTTTCATTGGAGGGTGGGTTGAGCTTTATTCTTAGGTGCCAACGTATTCGTTGTGACATAATCAAACCCGTATCGTAGTTCGAGCAAACATTGGCCTTGACATTCTGCAATCCGGTCCCAAAATGGAGCTTTCCAAAAGGAGGTTGTCGTTATACATTGGAGATACTTCTCCCATATTGTCACTTGAGCTGCGATTCTTTATCATTGGTGCCCAACTATAAGCAGCGCAACATCATTGTTGGAGACTTCTCCGTTCATCATCATAGTGGTCTCTAGAGTCAAAGGCGACAGATCCCCCAGTTACATTGGGTTCTAAAGTTGAAGACATTAGAGCTCCCAGTTGAAGCATATCCTGCTTAAACTTTGACATAACACATAACATATAATTCACATAAACATTATTTAGAAATCTGGATAGGCCAAAGCTTGAGCTTGAAACATTTGAAATGGGTCGTCGACCCGACTTTTGCATATTACTTAGAACTGGGAATGGGTTTCTGACCCGATCATTTGAAGAAATGGGCTTCGCCCGGGCTAACATATTATTTGGAAAATGGGCTTCGCCCGGAATCAAAATTTTCAAAAAAACATTTTTGAATTTCGAAATTTCACTGACGGGGTGTTTTGTATATGATGCAAAGACATGTTTCGAGTTTCTGACTCGGGTATACGACCTGTAAATAGACATGGGTCGGGCATAGCCCACTACCTTGAAACAAAAAAGAAAGAAAATCCGTATGTAATACCCCGTATTTTATAGCTCGTAATAATAAAATATTAATATTATTAGATATAATTATATACATATACGATATTTAATATTCGTAAATATTTGTGATTATATATATTTAGTAATTACGATACGCGGACGATAACTAAGATAACTATATTTAATATATATTACGATTTACGTAACAAGTTCGTTAATAATAAAATTATGAGACGGTGTTGGGAATGATGGAATGAACCGTGTAAACACTAGGTAGACCAAGTATTTTACGAGGTCAATTACAAGCTTTTATGAGGGTTGAATGTAGCAAATTACGAGACATAAGAATTAACGATACATTGAACCCATTTGAAAGCATTTTGAATGCTTCTTATTAGCCCTTACCACACATTTTACATTCAAACCATACACCCATATTTTCTGAAAAATTGTAAGGGAGTGATAGAGGGAGAAATCTAAGACTTTGAGTCGGGAATTGTTCAAGGTACGATTTATATTATCGCTTTATCGTTTCATTTTAGTTTTCACGCGTACCTACTTTTGACACGACCACACCTAGGCTTAGGCTGACTCGACAGACCTGACCCAGACCCTAGGCTAACTTGGGACCACCCTCGACCACCCTGACCAACCCCTGACCAGTGTCAACCACCGTAGTGGTGGTGGTTTGGGTGTGAATATGGGAACACGGGTTTAAGGGGTGATTCTTTAAGTTGGGTTTTTTACCCATGGGCTGATACCTGTTGGACCTGGGTTGTTTGATGGTGGTTGCTAAGGTGGTGTCGACGACCGTGGTGTAGTATTGGTGGTCAGTGGTGGCGGAACGCGCCACCACGGTGGCAGAGACAGGGATATGCGAAACAGGGGGTGTTGGACCCGTGTTTAAACCCGGTTGCAGGACCTGACTTGACCCAGGGCTTGGTGGGTTAGAGTCTGGTAGTTGGGGCGACCTCTGGAAGGATGTCGTGGTGGTTGTAGGTGGTGGTTGATGGTGATGGTGGCTGGAGAAGCATAAAACATGGGGAAAGGTTGAGTATGAGGCAGGCGGTTTGGTGGTGGTTGTTGTGACGGTGCAGAGGGCTTGAGATGAGGGAGTAACCACCCTTGGAACCACCGTGAGTCAGTGGTGACAAAGGTGGTGGCCAGAGGAGGTGGGGGACAGTGTGGTGGTTAGAGCCGGAATGAAAAGGGAGTGAGGTGGAAGGGAGGTGTCGTGTTCTGGGGGTTTTAGTGGTGGTGGTTGGACTCAGGGGCCGGTGTCGGTGGGTCTGGTGGTGTCAGGAGGGGTCCACCGTGGTGCAAGAGAGGCAGCCACGGTGGGGTCGGTGGCTGTCAGGGGCGTAGTAGGTGGCTGTTTGGGTTGTCTAAGGCTGATGGTTGTTTGGTCGTGGTATTCATTTAGTTCGTTGTATTCGTTTAATTCGTTGAATTCGTTTAGTTGTAATTCGTATTTTATATTTCGTAGTTCGTAATTATAATAATATGAGTCATATTAGTTATAATTCATTATTTCGTAGATAATAATTAGTTAACTGTAATTTCTATAATTAGAAGGTAAATTATTTATAAAGGATATAATTAATATATCTTG
>VHZZ01003780.1:71727-82307 GCA_009801015.1 Silene noctiflora
TATTGAACATGAAGACTTGAAGATTTGAAAGGGGTTTTGGAGGATCTTCCAGCACTCATAAGCTCAAGATCAATCTAAGAAGGTGACTTAGATTGTGCCCATTGAACCCTAATTATAATATGTAAGAACATATTTCTTCTATTCATCTTATTTGTTATGCATGCATGTAGATCCAATTAATTAAGATGTTAATTAATAAAATCAGTATAATCACATACAGTATGTGTTTTCCTTCAATCCTCAGTATCGTGACAAACAGAGGGAGTGGGTTGATAACAGGAGGAGACTCTTTGTCGACTTCTCTAGACTTGGACTCAGACTCTAGTTCCGACTCAGACTCAAACTCGGACTCAAACTCATCGTCTTCTGGTTCTTCTTTAAACATCTGTCCTTCGCCCATGGTGAGCTTGAAAAGTCTTCCTTGATTATCTGTCCATTTGATCGTCTTTCTCCATCCCGTTTACCCTTTTGCTGGATCTGCATCTGTGATTAGAGCTGTGGGGTCAAAATGGTCATCCCGTAGTATCATGGTAATAATATCGTCCTGGGATGCCCTTACAAATCGATCTTCCCCGAATAGAAGGCTGACAGCTTGACTGTCGAGGCAAGGTTTCGAAGGAGTTTTAACGGTAGAAACAGTTTCTTGGGAAATAAAGTAACAGTCGTGGAAAACTTCTATCCCGGCTAGCATGTTGCCTTCATGCATCCATGGTTCGGGAAAATTATGAAAAGATTCACACTCTCCCTCTCTAACGAAGTACTCATTCAGTGTAAGGTGATATAGTTGAAACTGGACATCCTTATGCTTTCGAGCGTTAAGCTGAGCGGGCATTTCGAAATATTCTTCTACTGTTGGTTTGTACTCTATCCCTAAGGGTATTCTTTGAGAATTACCTTACTTAAAAGGTGTCAAGGTATTCTTTCTGATGGGGTTCAAAGGTATCCCTGGGAAATATGCCTGGGATTTAAATATATGGTTGACTACAAGATTAGAGTGAGGATTGAAGTATAGTGGATTGAGCTCGATCTCTATGAGTTTGACGATTTGAAATCCTCCAAACTCGTGTATTGGGTCAGAGATGATCTGGTTATTGGATACGTTCTCGATGATTAATTTGATTGTAGACGAAGCGAATGTCACCACTTTACCATCCAAAGGGATCTTGATCTTCTGGTGAAGGGTAGATCTCACAGATTTGCAAGCATGGATCCAAGGCCTTCCCAGCAGTATGTTGAATGATGCCTCGTTGTCTACTACTTTGAAATTGACCTTTCCTTAGACTGACCCAATGGTTATAGTAAGATTAACGAGACCCACTACTTTACAACGTGTCCCGTCATATGCACGAACACCCTGATTAGTTGGAATCAAATCTGATTCTTTTATGCCAGTTTGTGCGCGGTTTTGAGTGGTATGACATTAACTGCAGAACCGTCATCTATCAATGTCATAGGTACGTCCTTCTTGTGACACATGATGGTGATATATAGAGTTAGATTATGGTTAACACTAAATGGAGGTAGGTCATTCATCTGAGAAAGTAACTGGGTTAGATAGCTTGACCGAGTCATGGAGGACTAGGTTGACTACGTCATTTGGGGTAGAATCCGATGGTATATTTAGTTTAGCTAGAGCTTGTAGCAAAGCTTGGCAATGTGGGAATGAGCTTGATATTAGTTGCCAGACTGAAAGATCAACCTTGGTTCCAATGTATCATCTATATCTGCTTGGATAGGATTGCCTGTAGGAATAGTCCCATTTGTTTGCCCTGGAGCAATGTTTTGATATGGGCGACCTAATCGAGTGAGGTGATCGATGTCAAGGTCCAAGATTTTGGCTAGAGGATGTTCTGTGAGGTAGACATCTTCATCATCATCTGCCCACACACCATTAATGGTGTTGAGCTCTTTTACTTGCATGATTTCATCTTCTAATTCAGTGATTTGCTGAACTAACCCGTCAACTACTGTGATAACCTCAGGCATTGTGGAATCCTCAGAAAGGGTAGTGACCATTTGCGAGGACCTTTTTCTATGGGATGTGTTATGGGATCCTTTATGTTGGGAAACTATGTCCTCTAAGTCAATGACTTGCCTACTAACACTTTTTTCCCATGCTATAAAGTGGAAAATGGTAGGTGCCATAATAGAATACGACTCTTCATCTATTAAGGTGATTTCATCTTTAACTGGGGAGATGAGATATGAGCAATCCAAGGTGGATTCCTCATTCAATATTACTAAAATTCCAAGAGGATTTTGAGTATTATTGGCCTTGCTTGCAGGGGGGATAAGTAATCGACCATCTTCAATCATGTCTTGGATAACATGCTTTAACTTAAAGAAACTTTCTGTATCATGTCCCTTACCCCATGTAGTATTCACAATAGGCATTGCCATCTCAGAATTTTGACTTCTTTTCTGGGTCAGGTGTAGGTCCAATGGGTTGTAACCTACCTGCTTGATTAGCCTTTTGAGTGCATTAGAGTAAGTGTCTCCAATGTCAGTGAAATTTCTGGGTGGATTAGTCCTCTTAGAAGGTTCCACGAGGTTTANGCTTGCAGGGGGGATAAGTAATCGACCATCTTCAATCATGTCTTGGATAACATGCTTTAACTTAAAGAAACTTTCTGTATCATGTCCCTTACCCCATGTAGTATTCACAATAGGCATTGCCATCTCAGAATTTTGACTTCTTTTCTGGGTCAGGTGTAGGTCCAATGGGTTGTAACCTACCTGCTTGATTAGCCTTTTGAGTGCATTAGAGTAAGTGTCTCCAATGTCAGTGAAATTTCTGGGTGGATTAGTCCTCTTAGAAGGTTCCACGAGGTTTACTTCATCATTTTTACTGCTGGAACCGTAAGAACGATTGCCAGTCGATGTTGAGCCTTAATATCCGCGTCCTATAGTTTTGGACAAAAGTCCTTTGAGAATATCATCTTCGATTCTCGTACCTAAAACAGTTAAGTCCTTGAAGGATTTGGTGTTTTGGTACCTTAGGTGGTTGGCATAGATGGGCTTTAGATTATCCATGAACTTTTCCACAAGAGTAGCTTCATTTGGGCGTTCGACAAGTTGCGTGCTAGTCTTTCTCCACCTACTTAGGAAGTCGGTGAAACTTTCCTTTTCATTTTGGGTTAATACTTATAGAGTGCGCATATTAACCTGGATCTCAGCATTATTCGCGTATTGCTTGGTGAACTCGATTGCAGCATCATCCCAAGTCGCGATCGTTTTAGGATCTAAAGAATAGAATCATTGCTTAAGGATTGTATCGAGAGATGAAGGAAAGATCCTTAGAAACATCCCAGCTTTGATGCCCTTGATGGACATATATTCTTTGAAGGCTCGAATGTGATTTAAAGGATTTTCATGTCCTTTGAACCTTGGAATGTCAGTCATGTTGAAGTTAGTAGGCAATTGGGTGCTCACTGTCTCATACGTCCGACTGTTTTCTCTATAGATGTCTTCCCCTTGAGGTACATGAGTTGTTCTTCCAGATAGCGAAGACGCTTTTCTGCTTCATTATATACAAGAGTATCATTTTTAGGAATATTCTTTGGCTTAGGCATTTCCTTTATTGTTTCTAGAGGTATAGGTCCTTCTGTAGATGGAAGTCGGGCTTCTACTGTGACAATACGGTTTTTGTTGGTTTCTAAGTTAGCAGAAGCAACATCTTGGCTAGTTTGGAGACGAAGAAGGGCAGACAAGATTTCATTCATACCAGGATCGGGATTTTGTTGACAATTGACAATTTTGCGATCTTCACCGTCTTTAGACATCTTGAATTGAGATAGAAATCAATGGCGAATCAAGCTCTGACCGAAACATACTTACCCACGACTCAAAACGAAAGACGACGCAAAATAAAACTAACTCGTGTCGTGTAAGTGACGGTTTTTAATAGAGAACGACTTTGAAAGGTGATGCCTATTGATCATTGTGTGATCATAGGTGTGATGACTCGATTGGAGACTCAAAAGACTTCGAATTGATTTAGTTCAGTATTTAAGCCATTTGGAAAATTTACATTTTAAAGATTTTTTTTTACAAGATTTTTTGAAAATTTCATCATAGTTTTGTTTATAAAAAGGTGTAACATCCAAGGCATAACATATATACATGAATTATAACGGTATGCTGAGTGCGTTTAAGATGGTTTTGGTTTAGAATGGTGGGTTGCCACACCAAGCTATCAAACCCTAGACTGTGGAGAGGTCTGCGCCAAAGATGAGTAAGACAAGTTCCTAGTTCCTAGTTCCATTTCCTCGATTAGTGAAAGCTCTTGATATAAAGATGAGTAAGCATCGTGGTGTGGTTGACGTCAATCGCTATCCATCTACTAGGGACAAATAAGAATTTGCACCATCGAGACGGGACAATTGGTCGAATTTCTTCGGGTAAGAGCCTAGGAAGGCTAGCTAAAACGACCTAAGAAGGTAGAGTAATGAAAACCAATAACTATCTTATATAAACTATCCCAAACCTTGTTCACGTTTCACCCTGGGTAACATTAGACTTAGTTTAAGTATATTATCCCCAGCAGAGTCGCCAAACTATGGACATGGGCCACTCGCACGGCGCGTACCCGCGCGTTTTGAGTTTGAGGCGGCGGTACTTCTCCCACAGAACTTTGTGTTTAACAAACCACGTTATGGGCCGTTACTAATTTGAAAGGCATTGAAACCGGTGAATGGTTTGTACAAGCCTTCATTTATGGAGTCGCCGCCAATTTTCGTGGATAATTGGATCCGTTCGAATACTTCTTATCAAGCTAAGACACAAAGTAGTGACATGAACACTAAGAAATTCGCCATCCTTAGCATTCCATGTCTAGAATGACTCTCGCGATGTCAATGCACACTGATGTTCACAGATATCTGAGTAAGGGGTAAGGGTACGTACTAAGAAGCTCTTATTAGAACACTTAATCCCGCTTACCTTGATAGCGACCTCGACTAATGATCAGGGAATGTCATTTAAATTCGATATGTCATTATTTTATATGCATGTAATGCGACAAACAACGTTTTAATCGTAACATGTGAATTAGACTAAGTCGGTTAAAACATAATTAACATACAATTAGGTCAAAGTGGAGATTTATATTCATTACATGTGAATGTCAGATAAATAAGTCATATAATATAAATATAAATTACAAAACAATAAGTTACAATGGGAATACATAAGTTTATGTGGTAAATATACTCAAAGAAATTAAATAAAAAAGAAAATAAATAAAGAAAATAAAGAAAATTAATTCAATGATAAAGAAAACGGAATAGGGTGATAATATGTATTATAGTTGATTAATAACCTAATTATAAAAGCTACGTCAAAACGAGACGAGTTCAGAGGCAGAAACCAACACAGAACAGGCACAACACCAATTGCGTCCCCTGGAAGAGGCACATCAGTTATTGCGTTCGTTCTAGAGCTGGGTTATGACTGTGAAAGTGAGACCCGTGTTCGTTAGTGTTCATTGATTGAATTTAGATCGATTATTGATATTAGACTCAAAATTGAAGTTATTTATGCAGATTATTTACATAAAGATGAAAGACATATGTACAAAAGGTCAAATTTTAATGATTTGATCTGGGATTTGTATAAGAGACAAAAACCCACAAATATCGAATTATAAGGGAGTTAGGTAAAAAAGGATCTTATAAAATAAATTAGAAAACTTAAATTTACAGAAGAAAGAAAGAGATTGAAAGAAAGAACGAAAAACAAAACAACTAGTACTCGAGGAAGAAAAAGAAGAGCAACAGCAGATAAGAAGTCTCTGGAAGAGGCGCAGCATAAGCTGCAACTGTTCTAGAAGGCGCAGCTGCTCTTGCGATTCTTCTCGACGATCTTTCCCTGCTGTTTCTTTAAAACGGTTTAAAACTATGATTTTGAAAACGGTTTCAAGCGTACTTTCGACGTAAACTCTTACATAATTATAAACAGAGAAAATAAAATAAAAATTGGGATTTAACACACTTAGACTTACATGTTGAAGAAGTGAGATTGACTAATTCGATGATAGTGATTGCTCGACTCGATGTAAAAAGAAGATGCCCTCGAAAGAGGATTTTAGAAAACAAGTTGATTAATATTGATTAAGTGCAGTGGTCAAATTGGTCGGTCTATGAAAACGTGACTGGTACCTAGAACGATCTAGGCTTACGTGGTTGAGTAGATAAATCACGTAGGCGTCAAAGCAAAAGCACGTGGTATTAGAATGCAAAGCGAGTAGAGAAGGGGCGGACAATCGCGTGAAGAATACGTGAGGCGGAGGCCTCTGTTTATACTAGTCACGAGGTGGGAGGTTTAGAAGGATTAAAATACGGAGATAATCCAGAAAGATTTGGATACTGCTGGAAACAAGCCCACGAAGAGGCGCTGCAGGCTGTACGTCCTCTCCTGGAGGAGTTTCTCCTCCAGCATCGAAGATTTATGTGTTTTCAGAGTTTGGAAAATATTTGTTTTCCTTATTCCGTTAAAATAAGATATTTTCGAAATCTCAAAATATTTAGATATTATTTAGGATTTCTAGAAATATGCCGACTCTGATTTGAGACGGTTTTTAGAAAATGGAAACGGTTTCTAAAAATGATGATTGTTTTTTACTCGAACTCCAAATGCACTCTAATTGCTGTCAAAACGACCATATCAGCACATAAATAACAACAGAGGGTTGACACGACTGTTTGAGGAATCATTTGTTGACGAATTAATGAAATGTCATAATATCGCTTCGCATATTAAACATGCGATCCAATCATCAATGGGTGTTTGGCGATGGGTGGAGAAACGAGGTTTCTACACCAAATCACTGGACCGCAGCACGAAACAAAGTATTCGGGACACACCTGTGGTACCGGGCTGGAGAGTGACTCGGATCCCCTCCTAGGCGACATGTCTCAACCACATGTGCCCCTCCATGACTTAAGTCCTTAATGTGCACATCCCTCTTGTAGTAGGAAGCTTCAAGAGGCGACTCGAACGGAAGACGGTTTCCCAACCGTCTTACGTCTCCATAACGATCACAAACCACCAACAACTACCTCCATCTAACATCTCCAACCATCACGAGTGACCAAGTATGCAAACAAGGCAATTAAGACTTCCATGTAATAATTAAACCATCTTAAGACAAGAATACACATGCTTGCAAGATTCAACCATGTAATTACAGAGCCTTTACAATAATCATGTTATAATACAACTAATGATGTCATGCTATCAATCAACTTACCAACATAACAACATGATTAAGTAACCTCATAACATACCATGAAACCCTAATTACCAGCATCCAAGTTATCATGCAATTACTATGAAGATTATGCAATTTATGATAACTAATGAAACAATGAACATTTATACTATCAAGACTAAGTAGGGAAACCCTACCTCTTGCTATTCTTCACAATCAAGCAACCAAGCTAGATGGGCTCCTCAATGAAGTCTCTTCCTACACAAATTATGACTATCGCAACATAATACTACAATAACAATAGTACTAATTAACCTACTAATTAACCCTTTACTTATTAGAGCAAACCCTAATTAAATTCCATAAGACAACCATCCCAAAATTAGGGTTTACTAAACTAAAACAAGAGGAAAAGAGGGGGAAATTTTACTTACAAACTCAACAAATGAACAAGACAAGGATTGGGGAAAAAATCTTCAAAACAATGGCAAATATTGAGGATGATGTTTGGGAGAGTTTTTGAGGGATTTTTGAGGATGGGGGGATAAGGTTTGGTGAGAAATGTGAGGTCAAAAGAATCGAAAAATGTCAAAAAGAGAGCCAGGTCCACAAGTCACAATGCGCGTAGGATAGTGACAGCGCCAACACTCGGTCGAGTGCACTCCACTCGATCGAGTGGACTCAAAACAGGGACTCCCAAACACAAACTAGCCATACTCAAAAGGCCCACATAGCCGAGTGACATCCACTTGGTCGAGTACTCTGTGTACTCGGCCGAGTGGCGCCTTTTAAAAATCTCGAGTTTCACAATCTCCCCCCCCCCCCCCTAGAATGAACTTAGTCCTCGATGTTCGACCCAACTCAACAAGAATCATACGAGGTGTTCGAAAATCCCGACTACACAACCGAGGAGAGGTCTTATTACCCAAGGCATTAGGACACTTGTAAAGGTTGGGACAATACATGACTCACTAATAAGTCACTAAAAATAGAGTAAAAGAAGAACTTGCACTTTGCGCGACGCGCCCTACCCCTCTAAAAACAAAGTTACGAACTCGTTACCTAACTCGTTACCTACTCAAAAAGGTTAGGGTAACGCTCTTTCATAGCTTCTCCGGCCTCCCAAGTGGCCTCCTAGACTTGGTGGTTGGACCAGAAGATCCTAACCAATACCGTCTCCCCATGCCGTCTTCCTCACTTTTCGATCCAATACTTCTTTGGGAGTCTCTACATACGTCAATGCATCATCCAACTCGATTGTCTCTGCCTCTAACATATGGGAAGGGTCGCTAAAATACTTCTTCATTTGAGATACGTGGAAGATGTTGTGGACTCGGTCAAGTTCCGGGGGAAGAGCTAAACGAGATGCTACTTCCCTGACTCCATCCAAAATTTCATAAGGTCTTATGAACTTTTTGCTCAACTTACCTCTCTTTCTAAATCTCATGACTCCTCTCATTGGAGACACTTTAAGCAACACCTTTTCACCCACTTCGAACTTGATTTCACTCCTCCTCAAATCGGCATAACTCTTTTGCTTATCTTGGGATGCCCTCATCTTTTACCGGATCACATGCACTTGTTCAACCATGTCTTGGATCATTTGAGGTCCCAACAAGACGGCCTCGGTGCTATCATCCGAACATATTGGACCCAACGAGTTTTGAAATTCTTGCCAAACCTAGAAATGAACCTAGAGTCACGATCCGACATGATGTCCTTGGAGATTCCATGAAGCTTCACCACGGTCTTCCGGTATGCATCAGCTAGTTCCAACTTGCTCCAAGTATCCTTCATCAGTATGAAGTGTGCTGACTTGGTTAACCTATCCACGATCACCCATATCATATTATTCAATTTTTGAGTTCTTGGAAACCCTACGATGAAATCCATTAATATGGACTCCCACTTCCACTCCGGTACATCAAGAGGTTGTACCTTTCCTTGTGGCCTCTTGTTCTCTCCTTTCACTCTTAGGCATGTAAAACATTTGGTCACGAATTCCGATACCTCCCTCTTCATTTTAGACCACCAAAAGGTCCTCTTCAAATCCTTGTATAGCTTGCCACCACCCGGATGCACCGAGTATGGTGTGCTATGAGCCTCCTCCAGAATCCTCCTCTTGAGTTCCTCATCCTTTGGCACACACTGTTAGAAATCATATTTGACATATCCCATATGTTGGTTTAAAGTTTTAGTCATAAAAACTTAAGGATCTTATGCATGCAAAAACAATTACATAAGATAAAAGAAATCGATTTTCATACCATCATAAATGGACTGATTTGGGCACAAGAGAGGTCTCCTTCCTCCTCTTGTTCTTGAGCTTAAATAATGCTGGAAGATCCCCTATCTTCAAATCTTCATGTTCAATAATGTGAACATCTCCTCAAGGATTTGTGCCATGACAATCACTCTTAATCCAAATATTAATTTTGTTACTAGAAACTAATACTTCCTCCATTATAGTATAATTTACGTTTTAGGAATTGGTATTATTTACTTTTTATTTGACGTTTTGCTACTTTCAATGTATGGAGTATTAACTTTTCAATTGAGAGTTTCTATAAGACCCTACCACTTCTAGAGTAATCAATTTGACAGCCATATGGCCCATATACAATGTACTTGCCTTCACTTTTTCACTAATTTAAAGTTGTGCCCCATATTTTCTTTTCTTCAATTTTTTCCACAAGAATCAACTTGGGTATTTATTTAACACAAAATCTTGTTTGTCACGGATAAAATCCGTCACAAGCTTGTGACGTGAGWCAAAAGGGCAAGTGAGAGGGCAAGTGGGAGGGACTTGTGAGAGGTCACGAGTAAGAGGGGTTGTTTATTTAATTATTTGAGGTTGAATTTTTAACATGGATAGTGAAAAATATGCAGTTGAAAATGAAAGAAACTTGATAATGGCAGAATCGAAGGATGAAGATAAGTCAAAGTTTGAACACGAAATTATCGTTCCAGATTCAGAGGATGAATCTAAACAGTTAATTGTTCCAAATCTCGAGATAAAGAAAAAATTGGTAATATCAGGTTTCGAACAAGGGCGAATTACGGATAAGGAAAAGTTTGGCGATGCCATACTCCGCAATCCTGGTCTAATCACCGAGTTTATGTTAAGGACTTTACTCCCAGCGTTGGCATATGAAAGCGATGCAGAAAAGGCAAAATTGTTTTTGTAGAAAGAGATGGAGAGGCATACATTGTTATCTTGAAGAAATAGAGGAGTAATTAAAACGTAATGTACTATAAATGAGAATACTATTTCAAAGGCTATGAGTTTCCATATTTAATGTCTAATCATTGAGTAAATATTTTCTTAATATATGTGCTTTTGCCTAAAACGTCAATTATACTATAATGG
>VHZZ01003781.1:56907-67028 GCA_009801015.1 Silene noctiflora
AGTTAAACTTATTTATCTAAAGTACGTTTCTTTATGGTATATTTGATATACATTGCCTCGGGTAACTGAGATGGTATCACTTCTATACCTAGGGTGGCCTTGGTAAGGCACCTTGGTGTATGGGGGTGTTACATGACCGTTTGAAGTTGACCCTTGTTGTATTCGAGTTCTAATTTTGTTGTTTTGCATTGGGGTTTATGTTTCTTGTTGATTATGCTTCTTTACCTTCGTTATAATTCTTACGTATGGTGTGTTGACACTTTTTATCATTATGACATCTAGTACTTGTTCTCTTCACATGTTTAATGACGGTTTTTGGATGCTTCACCCTAGTTTACCATGTTTGCTATTATTGGTCATTTGAGTCATGTTTGTAGGCTCTCATTTATTGTTGGGCATGTTGTCTTTTTATGGTAGTGTCATTGTGCATTATATACTAACTTGACATTGTTTACGCCACTCTCGTGCCGTTCTGTCGAGATTTGGTTAACTTATGCTCTTTCCGCCTCTTTCGTGCTGTTCTGCCGAATTAGGGGTACTCGGCTTCCGTTCTGTTATTGCTTGAGTCTTGGATGCGAAACGTTTATCGCATGTCGAATCGAGAAACGTTCATCCTGAGAGTCTGACCAGGTTTAGACTAGGATCGTACAATAGTATCTTCGTCCTACCCGAAGAAAGTGAGTTTAGAGAAGTAAAAGTCTTGCATAGTTTTGATTATTAGCATATGTCATATACCATTGGAGTCATTCTTATGTTTGAATAAGTTGTGTGTATACATTCATGTTGCATTCCATGCTTTGGCGACTTAATGATACGTATGTTCGATATTCATCCTTATTTTCTCATGTCAAGTTATCTATATTGTTGTATTTATCATGTATTGTGTTAATTACGTTCTTAATTATGTTCGTTTGCATATAATATGGCTGGGAGAACCTTAAGTTACTGCTCACTGACTGTGGCATTCATGTTTCATGAATGACAGGTGCTAGTTGGTGCTACTTGAGGTGAAGACATGAGTGAGCTAACCGCGTCGAGATTTATTGACATTTACCTTGCGTTTTCTTAAACTCACTTTTGAGTCTTTTAATTTGTGGGAATGTTTCCCCTTGATAACTAGACTTACGGTTTGTAATACTTTAAGTGAACCCGCGTGTTTTAAACTAAAAAGTTTTTAAAAACCAGTGTTTTCTGCCGCGTGTTTATCATTTACTTTTCTGCTATATCGTGGGGGTTCACAATGAACTTTCGATAAACATTTAAACTACTTTTTTCATTTCAAACTACTACAAGCTAAGTATAAATTTTTTTTTACTAAAGAGAGTCTAAATCAACCAGCTGTACAGTAAATTACTTGCATTTCACCCCTGTTAAATATCTAGCTCTTCAAATCAAGTAAGTGCTAACATCGCTGAACAAAATCCATCAAAATCCCAAATATACTCTCACATTCCAAGTTATGGTAGGCCAATGGGACCTTATGAACCCCTTCCTTCCCACCATCTCACTCCCTATTGGCCTTGCCTGCTGCCTCTATTACTCTTTTTTCCTTAAAAAAGCTAAAAAGGAAAAAAAAGGTGTTAAAAAGAATGTCAATTATCTACCAAGTCACAGGAACATGCATGTGAACATCAACATCATAAGATCAAAAGCACATTAATTCATTCCTCATTATTATTATCATTTCATCATCTTCTACATACATGTATCATACATGCCCTTCTTACATTTCTCTTCAATGGAACAGTAATTAAGTATTCAGTTTAATTTAAATTTAATTTGCTAAATACAATAATGACACAACAACAACAACAACAACAACAACAACAACATTAATTAATTAATGCATAATTAACATGATGTCCAAATTAACTAACTAATAACTAACTCATCAAGCACTAGAAAACTGTTGTGGTTGTGCACCAAAATTAGCATGACCATTAGAATTGACCGGAATGTAGGACCCACCAGCCACTGGAAAACCCAACCCAGTTGCAACCGGAAGTGGCCGGTGGTGATGATGATTGTTTACCGCAGCACGTTCAAGTGTCTGCACTTGACTCTTCAAGAACTTAACATAATGAATAGCTTCATCTAACATTGAAGCAGTATCCATCTTAGTACCTCCAGGAACAAGTCTTTGAAGAATCCTTATCCTTTCACTAATCCTTTCTCTTCTATGTCTCGCGGCCACGCTTTGTGGGTCCTTAGAGATCTTGACGTTTCGCCTTTTGGGTGGCTTGACCGCTTCTGGGTCAATGTAGATCGGTTGCATAGAAGCTATTCTGAATATCATCTCCCTCATGGCCGCCATCGACGAGTTGCTCTTTTGTGAATGAGGTGGCATAATAGTATTATTATTGTTATTGTTATTATTGATATTGGTGTTGTTGTTGATAATATTAGTAGCACCCCCATTATTGTTTGAGAATGAAATAATAGGGTTAGAATAGTGAGAAATGTTGTTATTACCGTTACAAGTAGTGAAGGACATCATCGGGGAATTGGAGGAGTCCAAGTAATTATGTCCATTGTTACCGATGATGTCGGACATGGGCTTGTCCATGTGCATCATATACATCATGTCGATTTGGTGGTCATCTGATGTCGACTTTAGAAGGTCAATGTCCATGGCCCTAATAATATATATAGTAGACTAGAAAAGTTGTGAGTGGAGGAGAAGTGAAGAGTGAAGTTATGGGTGAAAGCTGAAGAAAAAAAGGAGCAGGAGATGGGGGTGACAAAGTGGTGAAGACTGAAGAGAAGTAAGGAGTAGTGTAAGAATTGCAGTATGCAGTATGTAGTGTGGGGGAAATAAAAGAGATAAGAGTGATAGAGGTTGAGGAATAGAATAGACTATTGAAATTGGGGAAAACATCTATATATATAACAATACAATCAAATTCCCTCAGTTTTATGCCAAGCCAAGTGCATGTATGTTATTTCATGTAAATTATTGAATAGTTTATCTCATAAATGCTCTTTTCAATTAATATTTCATTCACTATACCAAATTATAGACCGACGGACCCATATTCCAATACGAGTTGCTCTTGTTAGAGTATAAAATCGAACTTGGAATTCCAACCATCAGCTTAAGTTTTTGGTTGAGTTAATTAGTTTCTTAACATGGTATCAGAATTCGGATCCATGTGCCTAAAAGGTTGCAAGTTCAAATCTCACTGCCCCTATTTCTAAAGTGGAATATTAAGCACCGAGTGGGAGGCCTGCAGTTGCATCCATACTTCAAACACAACGGGCATTTGTGTGATGAGGGGGTGTTAGAGTATAAAATTGATCTTGCGACTCCAACCATCCTGCTTGAGATGGTTTCTTGACAACTCTTACGTAAGCTATTAGTCCAATGCATGTAAGTTGATCTCTTAAATGACTTACTATAATTAATCTTATAGAGTGTAGATTTTCCAATTTGGATTAGTCTCTTATGGTTGATTCGAGCTCTTTTTGAGTCAAGTTGAGTACAAGCCGAAGGGTTTGGGTTTTGCTTGGGACTGACTCGACTCATTGTCATTCCTTTTAATTATTAATCGAATTGTTTTTGTAAATGCTCTTTTTTAAATAATATATATATATATTGTTATCACAGAGTTGTTGGGGGTGGAATTAATATGTTTTGTATTTTTCCTTTTAAAAAAACTAGAATAATGTGATTTGCTCTGCAAGAGATAATAGATGTTGGAAGATTATTAAAACATTGTTAGTATGATGGCTGTTAGCCTGCAAACCTGCTACCAGAAGGGAATCAAGTGGAAATTTGGCATGCTTAATTAATAGCAACATTTTATTTTAATGAATTTTGTGGGCCATATCAAATCTAACCGCAAATCCTACTGAATTTTTTTTACTTAATATTAAAGCCCATAAAACTCCAGGTAGTATAACACCAGTCTGAATGTTATTATGTATCATGGCTCATCTAAAGTTGATCAGTTCTACCATATGCTAATGTCTGCTCTTTCCTCATTCATGGGCATCTAGGAAAATGGTGTGTTTAATTTCTATTCTGGGTATTTATTCAGATGCCCAGTAGAATATTGCCAAGGACGGTAATAAATTTGCTGAACAGGTCACTCGAGTCTAATTCAAATTGGATCAATCTGAGTCCAAACCGTTTTAGTCATGTCTGGCAATTTGTATTAGGGTTACGTGAGGTCATCTTGAGTCAAATATATTAAGAGTTTGGATTTCGGAGCTTAATAGGATTATCTATTAAACTATGTTAAGCTAAATCATAATTTCACAGAATTGTTATATTGTGTAGTTATAGTGTCAAGGGGAATGAAGGATTCTAGCAGGTGTAGGTGATTTGGATTCAGGTATGCCATGTGCATGTAAATCTCTGCTAAATCAGCAGGTTGGAGCTGAATAGTGTTGAGGTTGTTTTTCCAAGGATTAGGGAAACTCAATCTAATCAAGATTTGGAATGTTGGTTTCAAGATCTAGCTAGGTTGCTCATGCAAAAAGTTGATTAGTTGTTTTCCTTTTAATAATGCTCTACAATTATAAGATGATTTTTGCTTCACTAGGCTGTCACTTAGCTTCTTCATTTATCAATTCATATGAAAAATTCTTCATTTAACAATTGATATGAAAAATCATTTACATGACACCAGAGGCCCTCTTAAATAAAAAGTTATGGTATTTTGACTTTCATATTCATGGCCGTATCGTGTTGACACGATATCACACCACCCAACCCGACACGGCATGGCACGACTTGACTCGACTTGCATATGTATTTGTGTCTGACATCACTTGTATCCAATTAAAGTAACATTAATGGGAAACTATTATGACTTCCTAGTGTCTAAGATTATTAATCGCCTTTTATATAGTCATTAAAAAAAATCCATATTGAAGGGAGTAACTATATTACCAAGGTCACTAACAAATGAGACTTGCGCTCATTATTATCTTGGTGTTGCTTGGTTGTTATTTATAAGAGATGAGAATTAAAAAGTCTTATGAATTAGAGAATGGAAAGTTGACTTGTGCCCAATTTTTGGTACAATGTTCGCATTTTATATATTCTCTAAAATTTTCAATGCCTACATAATGGGAAATTGAATTACCTATTCTCCCTAGGTAATTGGCAACTCGTACGGAATTCAAGGCCTACAGTCATAACAAAACGATTTTGTCAAATTCACGTGAATGTCTAGAAAAATAATCCACATGAGTTTATGAAACAAATGGTACCGCTTTCAATAATCCCGAGTCCCTGATAATAACTTTCTAACCATAGCAGAAACTAAAAACAACTACAAAATGAACATGTCCGGTTCCAAACTCTAGCTTTCGATAATACACTCACAAGATTTTAAATTTGACTACTTTTTGTTTTCTATGTCAACGAAAATTACATTATTAATGATTGTAATTTGTAAGACCTTAATGAATTTGTGAGTGATAGCTTGAACTAATTAATAAACTTCAAAACTTAATATACATCAAAGATGCTATTGTTGATCATTTGAAAAGGAATAGAATGTGAATAATAATTACATAATTCACATTCTATTAAGGATAAAACCTCCAATTATTGACGGAATTGGGTCTCGAACTCCAATTATTGATTCTAATTACCAATTTAAGTGATACTTGCACCAATTTGAGTTGATGCAAAATTTATAGCGATAAAATCAAAGATATATATATACTTGCGTTGATGTTGAATTCCATCATTAAATACAAAGATGAAACAAAATCAAGAATGAATGATAAAATTAGGTGGACATCTATTTAACGACAAAGAAAGAAATTAATTGGAGGGGATCACGCAATCATACATACATGATACATTCATACGAGTACATGCATAAGAAAACCATAAGTGATTGCATATACGCCAAGCCGAATGAATATAATGGAATTATATATATATATATACACACATATATATATATATATATATATATATATATATATATATATATATATATATATATATATATATTATTATTACGTGTTATTAGTAATATGGTAAGGTGAATTAAGATGAGATCTACCCCCAAAAAATAAAGTCAGGTACAATGAATTATATCTTACGCTATCTATTGCATCCTACTGTCCATTTTCATTGCATCTTCCTATTCCCTTTGACTTACTAAACTTATTATTGCTCTCTCTTTTAATATATGTCTCCTCTTTTTTGAGGGGAGTGTACCAAATAATAGCATAACATTGTTGACGTATTATGATATAGGGTTGAGATTTTATGAGAACTTCCTTCGTATGAGAATCTCAGGTTCAGAACCGTTGTATCATAGGTTTAGGTGTCTTTAGCCGGCAAATACCCACACCGAGTACATGTCGACCGGCCGGACAATAACTACCTCTCCTTTTTCCCCTTTTGATCTTAGCCGTTGAGTTTATTTGATGGATGGTTGATTCTCATGGAAAAGGAGGTTCTCATAGGATCCTCGGTCTTATGAGGTATACATAATGAGAAACAAAGTAAATACTTCTAAATTTGAGGTGGTTTTTAGAGGGGTTCCTGATGTAATAAAAGTTGATATACTTCAGGTATCAGGATTTAGTGAAGGAAAGTTGCCTTTTAAATATCTTGGCATACCTATTTAGGCTAGCAGACTAACTAAGCGGGACTATAACATTTTGGTAGACAAGATTGCGGCTAGAGTGAAAGGGATTGGAGAAAAAAAAATTGAGCTATGCTGGGAGACTGGTTTCGATTAACTCAGTCCTGAAAACCTTACATAATTATTGGGGATTAATTTTCCTGATACCTAAAGTTGTGGTGAAAAAAATTGAAGCTGTTTGCAGATGCTATTTTTGGGATGGGGGCACTGAATATTAGAGGACACCTTTAGTGGCATGGCATAAGGTCTGTTGTAGTAAAGAAGTAGGTGGTTTAGGTGTCAAGGAAGCAGTAGAGAACTGGAATATTGCAAGTGTAGGGAAACTGGTGAATTGGATCTATACCAAGGTAGACAGGTTATGGGTGCAATGGATTGATCATGTATATATATCTGAATAGGCAAAATTGGCATGATTATGTACCTCCTTCAGATTCTAATTGAAACTGGAGGAACATTTGTAAGGTTAGGGGACGGTTGTCAGCTGGGTTTGTGAATGGTCAGTGGGTTCATGATACTAAGGGTTACAGTATTATGTTTAGATACTGTTTTTTACAGGGTGCCCCCCCCCCCGCTTGTAAGCTAGTATAAGGATGTGTGTGAGACTTGGTGTGTTCCAAAGCACTCAATAATTAGTTGGTTGATTCATCATGAGGCTTTAAACACTAGAGAGAAACTGCACAGATTACACCTATGTGATAGTAATGCTTGTATAATCTGTGAAGATAGTTTAGAAACACATAATCACCTGTTTCAGAAACAATTAATATAAATAACATATTTAGTGATTTACAAACCATAAAACGAATAATAAATGTGAATTATACAAATTACAAGTCAACTACCATCTATGTCATCTATGCTACGCTACTCGACTCCGAGTCCCAGGCGCGGCCCAAATCCCGATCACGTCAATAAGCAAAACCTGTACTCAACCTGCTCCCCATATGATCGGAAATATCATATGGATTGACACAGGCCACCCCGGAAATAGGTGACAATTTACACATAGCCACAAACGGTCAGTTTCAATAATATAAACATATAAGACACGACAAATGAAATATGATTATGCAACACGACAGATATATGAATGAGACTTAGTTCCGCCAACACCACACCGGTACCGGGACAGACCTAGACGTACCCACAACCCGGTGACGGCACCGCAACACCGCCCACTAAAACAGCCGGACCGCAGCCCGTAAAAAGGTACGCCGATACATCCGTGGTACGGGGCCCGAGGGCGACTCGGATCCCCTGCCAGACAACGTGACTCAACCTCACGTGTCCCTCCATAAGTCAAGCCATTAATGTGCACATCCCCCTCGGAGTGTGAAGTTCCGAGGGGCGACCCGAGCGTGAGATTGTCTCCCAACCGCCTCACGTCTCCATAAGAACGAGTAACACCACCGTAACACCGCCATCAACCTCCACAAAATCATATAACACAATATGCACGACAAACACAATAAATGCAAGATACCATACAATATGTCAATTACCGACTCATCATGATACACAGTCCCAATCATGCTCCAAACACTTCCATTCAATTCACATCATACCTTCATCCAACATACATAAGACATAAAAACAATCAACGACCCTTGACACCCCGTAGTGACCGGTTCAAATTTGTAAAGGCAAAGTTGTGGACTCAAGACGTCTCGCAAGCCTTTGCGGTAGCTCTAAACAACTCCTACCCGGGTTCATTTTATTTAGACACCCTATGTTCATTTTGTTCATTGGTTTTAGGTTCCAAAATCGTTGCTCGGATACCACTTTGTAACATCCCCATACACCAAGGTACCTTAACAAGGATTACCCCAATGTACGAAGGTTATACCATCTCAGTATCCCGAGGTACTACGCATCACAGTAACCACAATGAAACAAATTAAAAAGTAATAACTTTAAGTCAAAGAAATTACAAGTCTCCCAAAAGATAATACAAATCTTAAACTCCAAAAGATAACCAAAACATAAAGTGATAAACTATCTCGGCGGAAGCTAGACTACAAAATTGGCGGTGACTCAGCCTTGTCCAATCCCCGCAAGCTACTTCAACATAAATAACCTGCTAAGTCAACTGCTCACCATCCCCGAATGGATCACCACAGTTTTGAAAACATAAAACGGGGTCAGCCAACTGAATAATCAACATAACAACATCCATAACATAAACCATAAACCAACCAAGGCAAACTGTAACAATCATCCTCCAAAATCTATAGTATCCAGTAACAGACTACACACCAAGGTGTGTAGCCCTTCCAGATTACCCATCGCAACAGGTAATCCACACCGCAAGTGGGAACCTCAGCCTTACCAGTAAAATCCCCGCTCATCGCAACGAGCGAACCCAAATCATTAATGTGCACATCCCCCGTGTGACGGGAGCCACAAGAGGCGAACATGGGGTTAGAACCATCTCCCAAAAATGGTCCCACAACAATAACCAATAACCACACAATAAATATCAACCACACAATAACCATAAAAGACCGTCACATTACCTGTATATCAATTAAACAACCAATTGAGTAGGGCATCCCTACCTGAATAGTGATCGAAGCACTAAGCACAACAATGTAGGCTAGAAAGCTTCCCCTACTAAGTCCTCACCTAAGGTAGTATCAACCAATCAATAAAACGGCATACAAAAGCGATTCACCCTAAAACCCCCAATTTAACCCAATTAGGGTTTGGCCAATCTTAAACAAAACAACATAAAACTATGATAGATGACTTACCCAACGATTAAGGATATAAAGATGCGAAAACTCCCCAAAACGAAGAACCCGAGTCATGGAATGATGAAATAGGAAAGAAAGCAGTGATGTCGTTGTCCCTTTTGTGAAAAAAGTGTTTAAGCAAATAATAAAAAAGGTTTAATTCGATAAAACATGATTATATATGCTTCCCGTGTTATCTTAATCAAACCGCGGAAAATAACGTAACGAACCGGACACTCGGTCCAGTATACGACACTCGACCGAGTAAGACGCACTCGACTGAGTAAGCCACACTCGATCGAATTTCCAGCATACTCGCTCGAGTTCACACCAACCAGAAGCCTGACAGAACCACCACACAACCTACTCGGAAGAGTACCCCGTACTTGGCTGAGTAGCCTAGGATCAGAAATCTGATGTATTACAAATAACATATGAATTTACGATAAATATGTTATAATGCAATGACATTCAATAACGACTCACATGACCATCCAAATATATTGAAACCTGTAGGAGTAGTGTCCTCCACAATAGTGCGTCTACATAATAAATCTCATAAAAGGAATTTCAGGGATTATTTATTTGTCAGTTAATCAACGTAAATCGGTAACACTCGGGTGACTAGAGTTTGACGTTACTGTCGTAAGATGGCGGTGATCAGCTGATCTCTTACGGTCACACCTATAGGACAATACCCAAATAGTAAACTAATTATTTATATGAGATATAATCTATAATTAGTGTTTTGTATAAAATGACTTTA